>JALGBA010001337.1:132500-220640 GCA_023970755.1 Azemiops feae | reverse complement strand
GAGGAGAAGAAGAAGAAGAAGAAGAAGAAGAAGAAGAAGAAGAAGAAGAAGAAGAAGAAGAAGAAGAAGAAGAAGAAGAAGAAGAAGAAGAAGAAGAAGAAGAAGAAGAAGAAGAAGAAGAATATTGTGGAGGGAGAAAAGCTTAAAAGAAGTAGTAGTAGTAGTAGTAGTAGTAGTAGGAAAGGACCTTGGAAGTCATCTAGTCCAACCCCCTGCTCAGGTTCAAAACTGTGGGAAAGTCCCCATACAATTTTGGATGGAATTAAAACTTGAAAATAAATCAGACCAAGCAATTTGAGGGGGGCAAACACACACACAGATGCACTTTTAACAAAGCTCTTTTTGCTCAATGTAATAATAACAATAAAGTTGGAAGGGACCTTGGAGGTCATTTAGCCCAACCCCCTGCTCAGGCAGGAAACCCTATACCGTTTCAGACAAACGGGGCAGTCCTCAAATTTACAACAGTACGTTTAGTGACCGTTCAAAGTTACCAGAGCACCGAAAAAAGTGGCCATTTCTTGTGGCCATTTCTCACACTTACGACGGTTGCAGCCTCCCGGAGGTCACGTGATCAAAATTCAGACGCTTGGCGACTGACTCATATTTACGACGGTTGCAGCGCCCCGGGGTCATTTTGTGACCTTCCGACAAGCAAAGTCAATGGGGGGGGAAGCCAGATTCACTTAACAACGGTGTTATTGACTTAACAACTGCAGTGATTCGCTTAACAGCTGCGGCAAGAAAGGTCGTAAAATGGGACAAATCTCACTTAACAACTGTCTCACTTACCGACAGAAATTTTAGGCTCCTCTGGCTTCCCCCCTTGACTTTGCTTATCAGAAGGTCGTAAAAGGGGACTATCACGTGACCCCCCCAGGACGTTGCGACCGTCATAAATACGAGTCAGTAGCCAAGTGTCTGAATTTTGATCACGTGACCGTGGGGAGGCTGCAGTGGTCATAAGTGTGAAAAATGGCCATAAGTCCCTTTTTCCCCCAATGCTGTTGTGACTTTGAACGGTCACTAAACGAACAGTTGTAAGTAGAGGACTGCCTGTAATTCAAGAAGAGACTGGACAGCCATCTGTCAGAAACAGTGTAAGGTCTCCCGCTTAATTTCGTTGTGAGTTACACAGTGACAATAAAGATATTCTATTCTTAAGCAGGGGGTTGGACTAGATGACCTTTAAGGTCCCTTCCAACTGTGTGATTCTATTCTATTCTATTCTGTTCTGTTGGGGAGGAGAATTTGCAGTGTCTTCCCACCAGATGGCGCTAGACGCACATGAAATCAGCCTTGGGGTTAACTCAACCGGCAAAGCAGCTTGGATCAATTTGGAACCTAATTAAAGTGCAAAGACTTAACGAAGTTGATCGTCAGACAATAAGGTCCACATGCAGGCGGGCCAAGCCGGCTTTCAAAGATGCGGAGTTAATTAGTAGTGAAGCTCAATTAGAAGGCAACTTGGCATTGATCGAGCAGGTGTCCGCATCAAACCAACTTGGGGAAATTCCGGGACTATAAGCCAAAGCTGGAAGATAAAATTATCGCCTAGATAAGATCTAGCTCAGGGGTCTTCCAACTTGGCCCTTTGATGACGTGTGGACTTCAACTCCCAGAATTCCTCAGCCAGGCACGCTGCTGGCTGAGGAATTCTGGGAGTTGAAGTCCACAAGTCATCAAAGGGCCAAGTTGGAGGACCCCTGATCTAGGATGTTGAGCCCAACTTAACCACCTTAATTAACCTTAAGCTTTAATTCATATTTATTTAGCAATTGGGCAAAAGTTAATTCCTACATTTGCACACCAGGGGGAGGAATAGGTTAAGAAGTAAACATAGATGGACCTATTCTTTTCCTACAGCTGGGTGTGTGTGTGTTTGTGTATGTGTGTGTGTGGAAATGTCCAACTTCCCATTAAGTTAAAGGTTAGGTCTTGGATTTAACTTTCCTGATGTTTTTTTTTGTTCTAACACAGTCTCCCTAATTATGGTGTGAGCGGCGAATATGCTTCATGAGTAATTGCAATGCCAAAGCAAAGCTCGCCAAACTGTAATTTAATTTGGCTAGGTTGTAAATCAAAGCTAGCTTTGATTCCGAAGCTTGCTGGAAGTTTCGTTTGGCCTAATCCTGCCAGCACCCCAGAATTACACCCCAAGTGTATTTGGTTCAGGTCCTCCCCAAAGGAGTAGACCAGTTCCCAGAATGGAGGTTGGCTTCCACGTCTTTCAATCTTGAAATGCACTTTGGTGGAGTTGGAAAAATAGAGTCATGTATTCTCTCTGCTTCAAAGGGGCAAAGTCATTAACATATGCAAATGAGAAGCAATCATAGTGTTTCTTCCCCTACCAAGTCCTTCCTTCCTTCCTTCCTTCCTTCCTTCCTTCCTTCCTCTCTTTCTTTCTTTCTTTCTTTCTTTCTCTCTCTCTCTCTCCCTCCACATTTCCTTCCTTCCTTCCCTTCCATATCTCTTTGCTTCTTTCCTTCCTCCCTCCCTCCCTCCCTCGCCCACATCTTCTTTCTTTCTTTCTTTCTTTCTTTCTTTCTTTCTTTCTTTCTTTCTTTCTTTCTTTCTTTCTTTCTTTCTTTCTTTCTTTCTTTCTTTCTTTCTTTCTTTCTTTCTTTCTTTCTTTCCTTTTCCTTCATTCCTCCCTCCCTCCCTTCCCATCTTCCTTCCTTCCTTCCTTCCTTCCTTCCTTCCTTCCTTCCTTCCTTCCTTCCTTCCTTCCTCCCTCCCTCCCTCCCTCCCTCCCTTCCTTCCTTCCTTCCTTCCTTCGGATCAACTGATACATGCAGCTTCCCTTCTGCGTATGTAAATGAAGACGCTTCTCCAGAGGCAAAACTGAGGACTTACGATAATACCTTCCAAGTACAATCGATCAACACCATTCAATTAAGAGCCATATTCTTCGCAATCAGCTCCTAATTGGGAATGGTGGAGGCATAAATTGAAGCGGCGGAAATGCCCTCTTGCCTTGAGAGTCATTACGAGAAAGATTTACGCTTCTTCAGATGGGGACCCATCTAAACCCTCTTTCCAGCGATCTGGACAGATGGTGATCAGAATACCAGAGCAACGTTTCCCAGAGTGGAAATCCCACTTTAGATCCCCCTGTGGAATCAGCCCTGTGCATTTCATAAACAGATGATTTTAATGCCTCTGGCAAGCCTGCATCGCTTTCAGTATCGACGGATGTCCCTTTCCAGGGAATAGAATAAGAGAGTTGGAAGGGACCTTGGAGGTCTTCTAGTCCAACCCCCTGCTCAAGAAGGACACCCTAGAGCAGGGGTGTCAAACCCGCAACGTGTCACAACGTATCGCAACTTTTTTTTGCCATTGCCGGTAATGGGGTGGGCGCGGTTTCGCTATGATGCATCCGGCCCGTGGGCCGGCAGTTTGACACCCCTGCCCTAGACCATTTCAGACAAGTGACTGTCCAGTCTCTTCTTAAAAACCTCCAGTGATGAAGCAGCCACAAGTTCTAGTGGCAAGCTGTTCCACTGGTTAATAGTCCTCACTGTCAGGAAGTTTCTCCTTAATTCCAGGTTGCTTCTCTCTTTGGTCAGTTTCCATCCATTGTTTCTCGTCCTGCCCTCTGGTGCTTTGGAAAATAAATTGACCCCCTCTGCCTTGTGGCAGCCCCTCAGATACTGGAATAACTGCTATCATGACTCCCCTATTTCTTATTTTCTTTAGACCAGCCAAACCCAAGTCCCGCAGCCGTTCTTCGTATGTTTTAGTCTCCAGGCCTTGGATCGTCTTAGTTGCTCTTCTCTGAATTTTTTCCAAGGTCTCAACATCTTTTTTTGTAGTGTGGTGACCAAAATTGGTTGCAGTATTCCAGATGTGGTCTCTCTTCTCCAATATAGGAACTCTGCTAGTTCTTTTCACTAGACTAGACATACCCAATTCCTGCAGTTATAGAGGTTGTAGAGATGACTGGCCTGTGGCAACAGTTCCAAGGGAAACTGGCAATTATCCTGGGTTGGGGTCAATGGACAGCAGAAAAGTCCTTGGACAACATTCTCCTGAGTCAGGCATGGAAAGAAGCCTCAGGAGATCTGGAGAAAATCTTCTCAAAGACGCGGTGAAGTCCCAAAGCCTTGAAAATTCTACTCTGATCCAGATTCTGGCCTCATGGTGGCATCTAGCTGACCTTGGCTCGTCTTGAAAAGTCAAGCCAGGCCAAATCTATTATGTGGGTAGATGGGAGAGAATTAGGATATGGAAGGCTAGCTTGGACGTTTTAATAACAGTTGTCCCCTGTTTAAAGTAACCTACCCTGGGGAAAAAAGACAATGGCAAAGCATGTCCGTAGTGTTTCTGGGAAAAATGCACGAACATCCTCAAGTAGTCAACAGAAGCCACAATCTCCCAAAGAGCATTTCTGTTTTTGGTGTCTACACTGAATGTTTTGTTACATTGGCAATCCATGAAAGAGATGGATGTGATTCATGCAGAATTTCTAAATATTTCCCCATCCAAACACTGACCGAACACAGAATTTTTTTTTTAATTATTATTATTATCACTCTTTATTGCACTTCAAGCGAAATCCAGAAATCGTTTTGTAGCCTGCTCTTTAGAGGACAGCTAATTGCTAGCTAATTAATCCATCACTTCCTCTGCGTTGGCACTCAGGAAGGGCCTCTACCACAAGATAATATAGCAACAGAGCTGGAAGGGACCTTGGAGGTCTTCTAGTCCAACCCCTTGCTTAAACAGGAAACTCTACACCATTTCAGACAAAATGGTTGTCCAATCTCTTCTTCAAAAACCTCCAGTGTTGGTGCACCCACAACTTCTGGAGGCAAGTTGTTGCACTGGTTAATAATGTTCTCACTGTCAGGAAATGTCTCCTTAGTTCTAGGTTGCTTCTCTCCTTGGTGAGTTTCCATCCGTTGCTTCTTGTCCTGCCTTCAGGTACTTTGGAGAATAGGTTGACCCCCTCTTCCTTGTGGCAGCCCCTCAAATATTGGAAGACTGCTATCATGTCAACCCTCTTCATTTGTAACAGGAGTTCATGCAATGTCTGAGATACAGTATAACAGCGGGGATATTTCTCTGTACTTGTCCCTCTAGAATAGAGGCATGGTTATCTCCCAATGTTCTGGATGATTGAATATGTAGTTTTCACTTTTCTGTTTTTTTGCTTGCTGTCCAGTCTCTTCTTGAAAACAGTTGGAGCATTCACAACTTCTGGAGGCAGGTTGTTCCACTGGTTAATTGTTCTAACTGTCAGGAAGTTTCTCCTTAGTTCTACGTTGCTTCTTTCCTTGATGAGTTTCCATACGTTGCTTCTTGTCCTGCCTTCAGGTGCTTTGGAGAATAGCTTGACTCCCTCTTCTCTGTGGCAGCCCCTGAGATACTGGAACACTGCTATCATGTCACCCCTTGTCTTTCTTTTCATTAAACTAGCCATGGCCAATTCCAGCAACCGTTCCTTATATGTTTTCGCCTCCAGGCCCCAATCATCTTTACCTAATCTCCATCATCTTTACCAGGGTTTGTAAAGTGCCACCATAAGCGAGGAGGATCTTTGAATTAAGGCAAAAGGAGTACTATTCCCCTCTGTGCTGTGGAGTGCTCCAAGTTTTGGCTACTACGAAAGAGACACTTCATTTATTAAACAAGATGAACTTGTTTGAACTTCAGATTGAGTCTCAGCGCGTTGAGGGCATAGGGGGAGGGAGAGAGAGAGAGAGAGAGAGAGAGAGAGAGAGAGAGAGAGAGAGAGAGAGAGAGAGAGAGAGAAGGAAAGACATGTCAGTACATTTCAGAGTCAGGTTGATGACTCCCGCCTGTTCTTCTGTCTTTTTGGTCCAAATTTATCCACCCCAGCAAGAGTAATACTGTATCTCATTTAGATATATAAACAGTGTACACTGAGCTTATATTTGGGGGGTGAAACAGAGGGAATGGTGTTCCTGTTCCTCAAACAATTAATTTCGTAGCATTTGGAAGAGCAGGGAAAGGAGAGGAAAAAGAAGGGAGAGTTTTTCCTGCACAATATTTACTACTAGATTGGGAAGAGAGAGGGGAAAAAAAACACGACAAAATTTTGGCTCTCCCCAAGCTGTGTTTGCTCCTTCTTTCCACTCCGCTCTTCTTAAAAAAAGCAGAGAAAGGGCTTAATCTTCGCCTTTGTAAGTTTATTTTGGGGTATCTTTTCGAGGGCTGTCAGACCTCCAGGAGGGCTGCGTCCAAAGTCCTTCAAAAGTTAAAGCCGTGGTTGTGATTCGCCTCCTTCTTCTGCTTTTTCCCTCCCTTACGTTACCCAACTGTTTAAATTTGGAGATGTCACCGGGGTTGTTTCTTCAATCCAGCTGTGTTTATGGATTAAAGATTGATGAGTCAAATATTTACTGCACTCCCAAAATCAGGACAACAAGACGGCACTCTGGGTTGTACATATGTTGTGGCAAGTGGCCACAAGAGGCTTCCCTGAAGATTACACCCAAAGTCCGTTCTTAAGAGTCTGAGCCGTGGAAAGATGGAACACGGCTTAATCCCTTGTTGAAATCTCTTCCCCCTCTTTCGTGAAACGTTTCTTGAGCTTCGGTTTTTCCTACCTTTGTTTTCAAATGTTTTGGAAGTTTGCATGGTGCTCTGTTTTGGTGACATATCTTCCCATCGATAGAAGAGAGGATCTGTAGCTCATTTTCTCACAGACGTTTCATGACCCAACTAGGGAACATCATCAGTGCTAGAAGGGAGGGGGCTTTGTGGAAAAGGGGAGGAAGAGGAGGAGGAGGAGGAGGAGAAGAAGAAGGAGGAGGAAGACTGTGGGGTCCTTGGTGCTCTCTGAGCTTGGTGGTTTTCTTGCAGATGTTTCATGACCCAGCTAGGGAACATCATCAGTGCTAGAAGGGAGTGGGTGTTTAGAGTGGAGGAGGAGGAGGAGAGGAGGAGGAGGAGGAGGAGGAGGAGGAGGAGGAGAAGGACTGTGGGGTCCTTGGTGCTCTCTGAGCTTGGTTGTTTTCTTGAAGACGTTTCATGACCAAGTAGGGAACATCATCAGTGCTAGAAGGGAGGGGTTTTGTTGTTGGGATGGTGGCAATAGAGGAGGAGGAGAGGAGGAGGAGGAGGAGGAGGAGGAGGAGGAGGAGGAGGAGGAGGACTATTTTGTCCTTGGTACTCTCTGAGCTTGGTGGTTTTCTCGCAGACGTTTCATGACCCAACTAGGGAACATCATCAGTGCTAGAAGGGAAGGGGAACTGTGGAGTGGATGAGAAGGAGGAGGATGGGGAGAAGGTGAACTGTGGAGTCCTTGGTGCTCCCTTGGTTTGTTTTCTTGAAGACATTTCATGACCCCAACTAGGTAATGTCATCAGTGCTAGAGAGAAGGGGGGGAGTGCAGAGTGGAGAAGGAGAAGAAGGAGAAGGAGAAGGAAAGAAGCAGAAGAGAAGTAGAAGGAGGAGGAGAGTATCAACAATACCCCTCTTCAACTACTCTTGGAAGGTCCCAAAAGTGGAATTCCCAACTAGATCTGGAAAAACAATGGAGAGATTAGAAAGGCCATATTCCTAACTGGTGACGGGAGACAGCTACTGTAATGAGAAACTAGAGGACAAATGTCTTATCTTGTATGGTCCCCAAACCTATATTCCTCACCCTCTAAGATGAATCATTTGAGCACATCTCTACCAGGGGTTTTTGGAACTGTGGGGAGGTTTCCTCACAGATAAACCCACTCAATTCCAGGGGGAAGACTTCTCCTAGAAGAGTTCTCCAATGCTGTGTCCGTCCAAGGTTGACTCTGGATTCTTCTGAACAGGCAGGAATATGGAAAGTCTTTGAGGGCTGCATCTGAACCTCACTTGATGTTCTTTCAGGTGTTCTCGAATCTGTGGGGAGGTTTCCTCACAGATAAACCCACTCAATTCCAGGGGGAAGACTTCTCCTAGAAGAGTTCTCCAATGCTGTGTCCGTCCAAGGTTGACTCTGGATTCTTCTGAACAGGCAGGAATATGGAAAGTCTTTGAGGGCTGCATCTGAGCCTCACTTGATGTTCTTTCAGGTGTTCTCGAATCTCTGGTTTAAATACTACAGAGCACAATTGCGGATCAACCCCGGTTTCTCTCTCTATTTTTAGAACCGTAAGCCCTCTCTCCATCGTAGAGAAGTTTTCTAAACACCTGTCATCCTTCAGAAGGATGTTTATGTTACACAACTTGGTGTTTCAGGCCGACAATCCATCTTCAATTATAGCCCTCCTGATGTTTTGGAGCTATAGCAGAACCACACGTGAGATGCTGGTCTCCTTTTTTATTGTGTTGTATTGACCGAAAACCAGTTGGGTTGGGTTTACTTCAAAGCAGTGACAAATGATCCCTTGGGAAACCAGGAGGAGGGAAGGGGGCCCATTCAAGAGGGGAAAATTAGTTAGGTGGACACGATAGCAGCCTTCCAATATCTCAGGGGCTGCCCCAAGGATGAGGGGGGTCAACCTCTTCTCCAAAGCACCTGAAGGCAGGACAAGAAGCAACGGATGGAAACCAATCCAAGAGAGAAGCAACCTAGAACTAAGGAGGAATTTCCTGGCAGTCAGAACAATTAACCAGTGGAACGCCTTGCCTCCAGAAGTTGAGGGTGCTCCATGACTGGAGATTTTTAAGAAGAGATTGTGTCGGTCCCTTAGACACTGGAACACTGCTGTTGGATGTGGGTTGCTTTCTCTTTGTGGTTTGAGGTCAATCTATCGAGGATCCACCAACTGAGTCCTTCAAGAAAGAGGCACTGATGAATGGATCCAGGGGGGTCCTTGGTGCCCTCTGAGCTTGCTTGTTTTCTTGCAGAGATTTCATGACCCAAACTAGGTAACATCATCAGTGCTAGTTCTGCTCTGTACTACACTAGTATTGATGACGCTACCTAGTTTGGGTCATGAAACGTCTGCAAGAAAACACCCGAGTTCAGAGGGCACCAAGGACCCCACAGCCCTCCTCCTCCTCCTCCTCCCTACAAACCCAACTCCCTTCTAGCACTGATGATGTCACCTAGTTTGGGTCATGAAACGTCTGCAAGAAAACAACCAAACTCCTTCATTGAATCCATCCAGCTGCTCACAGGGTTTGGGTTGAGACCATTGGATCCAGGGGATTAGATGTTTCGCAGCTCTCTTCTCTCCCAATGAGGTAATCCAGCGAAGAAATGCCCCCCCTTCATTTCTAATTCATTTCACTGATTCGATGCATCACAAAGAGATTCATTGTATTAAAATTAGAAGTTGAATCAGTGTCAAGGCAATTTAATTCTCCTCAGAGATAGGATGCCAAAAAGTAGCTGTGATTTTCTGAAGCTCTCTCTCTCTCCCTTTTTCTTTCTTCTCTCCTCTCTCTCTTCTCTCTTCTCTCTTCTCTCTCTTTTCTTTCTTCTCTCTTCTCTCTTTCTTCCCTCTTCTCTCTCTCTCTCTCTCTCTCTTTCTTTGCCTCTCTCTCTCCCTCCCTTTTGCTTTCTTTCTCTCTTCTCTCTCTCTTCTCTCTCTCTTTCCCTCTCTCTCTTTTCTTTTTCTCTCCTCTCTCTCTCTTTATTTCTCTCTTCTCTCTCTCTCTCTCTTTCTTCTCCTCTCTCTTCCCTGCTCTCTTTTTCTTCTCTCCTCTCTCTCTCCCCTTTTCTTTTTCTATCTTCTCTCTCTCTCTTTTTCTTTCTCTCTTTCTTCTCTCTTCCCTCTCTCTTTCTCTCTGACTCTTTCTCTCTTTTTTATTTCTCTCCTCTCTCTTTTCTTTCTCCTCTTTCCTCTCTTTCTCTCTTTCTCTCTCTCTCTTTCTCTTTTTCTCTCTTCTCTCTTCTCTCTCTTTCTCTTTATTCTCTCTCTCTCTTTCTCTTTCCCCCTCCCTCTTTCTCCATCCCTCTTTCTCTCTCTCTCTCTCTTTTTTTTCCCCCTCTCTCTTCTCCCTCTCTTTCTCCCTCTCTTTTTCTATCAGTTTGAGGAAGTTTCATTCCCTCCCCCGCTTCCCTATCGGGCGCACCCATTTTCAACGAATTAATTTCCTGTCATTAGAGCAGAGGCTATAAATTGCAGCTTTGAAGACCAAGGCATGGAAATTCATAGATCATTCATAATGAGAAGGAAAATGTCACGGAAATGGGTGGAAAGAGGTGGGATATCCTACTTTCGTATCTGATGTGTCAAAGGTATAATTGGATAATCAGTTAAATCAGTTCTCTTTCTGACTCATCCTGATGATACACTGCATTACTACGGGGAGCGTACAGACGTACGTCCACAGTTGAGCCCAAAGTTTCTGTTGCCAAGCGAGAAATTTGAATTTTGCCCCATTTTAGGTCTTTCCTTGCCACCGTCGTTAAGCGAATCACGGCAGCTGTTAAGTTAGGAACAAGGTTGTTAAGTCAACCTGGCTTCCCCCCCTTGACTCTGCTTGTCAGGAGGTCGCCAAAGGGGATCGGGTGATCCCCCCGGGGACCCTGCGACTGTCATCAATACGGGTCAGTTGCCAAGCGTCTGAATTTTGATCCCGTCAGCACGTGAGATGCTGCAAGGGTGGTTAAGGGTGAAAGATGGTCCTCAGTCACTTCCCCCCCCCGAGCCATCGTAACTTCGAACCATCACTAAATGAACTGCTACAAGGCGAGGACTACCTGTATCTCAGTTCATCCACCCTCAGGGGAATTAGATTTTTAGCCCCAAGCAGGTTGATCCTTGCGTAAGGTTTTAGCCAATCGACTGTGCTTTGGAGAGCCAGTCAATGAGTGGATTTGCCAAGCGAATCTTCCAAGAAAAAGCTATAGAGAAACTGTGATTTCCCCCCCCCTTATTTATTTATTTAATTCAGTAGGTCCATGGCAGAACTCACTGATCCCAAACAATGCTTCTCTTCAACAAACCTGGCCAAGCCAAGCCATCTTCTCCCCACCTGGCCAACGATGAAACGGTTCACGATGTCCTCACGCTTTGCCAGTAATCTTCTAGTGGAAGGGTGCATGGACACCATCAAATGGAGAAAAAATGGCCAGGAGCCCAGATAACACACAATCCTGGGTGCCAGAATCACCAATTAGGAGATTTAACCCGGTTAGGGGTTGATTGGGTGTCGTGAGCTGAGAGAGCGTGTCGGGAAAGGCCGTCCTTTCTTCTGCTTTCTTCTTGGCAAGCCCTTTTGAAGAAGAATCCAAGTGAATCAGAATAGAGCTGGAAGGGACCTTGGAGGTCTTCTAGTCCAGCCCCCTGCTCAAGCAGGAGACCTTAGGCCATTTCAGACAAATGGTTGTCCAATCTCTTCTTAAAAACCTCCCGTGATGGAGCACCCACAACTTCTGGAGTCAACTTCTGCTCCACTGGTTAATTAAGAGAATAACAGAGCTGGGAGGGGACCTAATCCAGCCCCCTGCTCGAGCAGGAGACCCTGCACCATTTCAGACAAATGGCCACCCAGTCTTTTCTTAAAAACCTCCAGTGCTGGAGCACCTACAACTTCTGAAGGCAAGCTTAAATTGTCCTCACCGTTAGGACGTTTCTCCTTCATTCCAGGTCGCTTCCCTCCTTGATCAGTTTCCATCCGTTGTGTCTTGTCTTGCCTTCCGGTGCTTTGGAAAATAAGTTGACCCCCCTCCTCTTCTTTGTGGCAGCCCCTCAAATATTGGAAGACTGCTATCATGTCCCCCCTAGTCCTTCTTTTCTCTAGACGGGCCATCACCCAATTCCTGCAACTGTTCTTCATATGTTGTTTTCTTTTGTCTCCAGGCCCTTAATCATCTTAGTTGCTCTTCTTTGCACTTTCCCCCCCAAAAAAATCTCAACATCTTTTTTGTAATGTGGTGACCAAAACTGGATGCGATATCCCAATATCAACCATGGCATGTTTGCCTATCATTGTGTACTCTCCTCAACGTAGTGTCTTCTACAAATCTGTTCCATTGTGGATCAGCTAAACATCACCATCCTCGGTTCCTGATATAAACCCAGCTCTGCCTTGCCCAACGTTGGATGTGATCCTTCAGTGGGTCTTTCCCCCCCAATTCCTAGTGTTGCTGGTTGTTTTAATGCTTGGCATATTTTCTCAGAAACAGCCAGAATAGATTAAGTTTGACAGGTCCGGCAACACAGCACAAATAAATATGAACCGCACAATCAACTCTCCTGCGGAAAGGGGGAGGGGAAGGGTAGGTTTTCTTGAGTAATTATGCAAATAAATCCACTGGGCACTTTCTCCCATTTCAGCCAACGCTTCATTTGTATTAATCAGCTCCAATGTTACTGACGAGGAGACTTGAAGTGGCTTGAAGTGGCCAGCATGGAGAAGTTGGAAGGTGGCTGCCTCATTTCAAACGTCCTTCAGGTGTCCTGAAGATGGCCAGGACCCCACTTCAACCCTAAATAAATTGCCACCTTCACTTTGGCGTTGAACACCCCCTTCTCAATGGTTGCAGTGCCCTAAAAACAGCCTCTCTTTCCTGTTTTGTTGTTGTTGTTTAATAATCTCCCTCTCGCTCCCTCTCTCTCTCCCTCACTATTTCTATATCTCTGTCTCTCCTCCCTCCCTCCCCTTCTCCCTTTCCCCTCTCTCCCTCCCTCTCTCCCTCCCTGTTCTTTCCCCCCTCTTTCTGACTCTCGATCTCTCCCTCTCCTTCCCTCTCCCTCTCCTTCCCTCTCCTTCCATCTCCCTCTCCTTCCTCTCTCTTTCTGACTCTCGATCTCTCCCTCCCTCTCTTCCCCCCCTCTCTCTCATATGCTTGGATACCTGCTCAATGCAAAGATGTTTGCATATCCTCAGATGAACCTCTTCTGACACTTCAGCATCATCAAGTAAACTCAGGGCCAAATTACACAGCCCTGGATTTTGTATTCAAGGTCTCTGGCTGCCTGACATTTCTCAGAACTGAAGCCCCCCCCCCCTTTGCTTCATGGAGAAATGAGTGACAAAAGGCAGTTGGGTCTCCTGGCGTTCCTCCGAGTTATTTCCCCCTTTTCAAATGGCGTTGAGGGAGAGGAGGAATGTTTGATTTGGAAAGAAGTGAACTCTGAACGTTTCAATAGCAACAAAGGGGTTTCGATTCAGTCCTTAAATCGATTTTGCCCAAGGTACCAGAAGGATAAAGGTCAACGACAAGAATGTGACGTCCCTTTTCAAGGTCGACCAAAATACTTTGTTCTTGAAACTGGTCCAGAAGATGAGGGGGGAAGAAGAAAAAAATCATACACCACGCGGATCATAAATCACCCTCGGTATGTGCCCAATTTTAATTCCGAGAACAGCATTTGGATCCCAAATCAGATTTCTGCTGATTTTGAAACTTTGCACTTGTAGGAAATAACTGGCAGGCATGCTAGACGCTCGACACTTTTCTCCTGGATTGGTCCTTGAGGCCAAGGATGAAAAGATCACTTCATAGATTGCAGACGTCCTGGTAGAAAGACGGGGGCAAGATTCTGTAAAACCCTAGTGAAGCCACACCTGGAATAATACTGCAGCCACTTTTGGTCCAACATATCACAAAAAAGATGTTGAGAGTTTGGAAAAAAATTGAGAGAAGAGCAATTAAGATGATCCGAGGCCTGGAGACCAAAACATACGAAGAACGGCTGCAGGACTTGGGTTTGGCTAGTCTAAAGAAAAGATGAAATAGGGGAGACATGATAGCAGTCTTCCAGTATTTGAGGGGCTGCCACCAAGAAGAGGGGGTCAAGTTATTTTCCAAAGCACCAGAAGGCAGGACAAGAAACAGTGGATGGAAACTAATCAAGGAGAGAAGCAACTTGGAATTAAGGAGAAACTTCCTGACAGTGAGGACAATTAACCAGTGGAACAGCTGGCCACCAGAAATCGTGGGTGCTCCAACACTGGGGGTTTTTAAGAAGAGACTAGACAGTCACCTGTCTGAAATGGTATAGGTTCTCCTGCTTGAGGGGGGGGCTGGACTAGAAGACCTCCAAGGTCCCTTCCAGATTCTATTCTATTCTATTCTATTCTATTCTATTCTATTCTATTCTATTCTATTCTATTCTATTCTATTCTATTCTATTCTATTCTATTCTATTCTATTCTAAATTTTAGGTCATACAGAATGCCTTATTTTAATCGTGATACTTCTGATACGAATAAACAACAAACAATGACTTTTGTAAACTACCTGGTTGAGTAGGGTCTTCCTTGGGGTAACCTGTGCAGACAGGGCAAGAACTAAGTTTCTCCTTATTTCTAGGTTGAATCTCTCCTTTTGATCAGTTTCCATCCGTCGCTTCTTGTCCTGCCTTCAGGCGCTTTGGAGAATAAGTTGACCCCCTCTTCTTTGTGGCAGCCCCTCAAATACTAGAATCCTGCTATCATGTCCCCCCTCGTCCTTCTCTTCCTTTAGACTGGACATACCCAATTCCTGCAACCGTTCTTCCTATGTTTGGCCAGTCCAATATTACAAACCCAATTTCTCAAATTCTGAAAAGCAAAATACCCTTCCTGGAACAGCATCGTCTTCTTTACCTATAAGAGATGCTTTACCTCATCTATTTACTGATTCATAATGATTCAGTAGCATCAGAAACTGCAATGGAATTACAGGACAGCTACAGGACATCACAGTGTTCTAGATCACCCTTTATATCTCAATTAGGTGCACTGTATTCAACACGGCTTTTGGTAAGGACATTTGGATAAGCCTAATCATGATGGGTGTGAATTATAATATATTTTATTAAAGGCCACAATGAAAAATTTGCAAGATTATTGCAGGGCTGCTGAGCTTACCATAGCTTTCTTTCTTTCTTTCTTTCTTTCTTTCTTTCTTTCTTTCTTTCTTTCTTTCTTTCTTTCTTTCTTTCTTTCTTTCTTTCTTTCTTTCTTTCTTTCTTTCTTTCTTTCTTTCTTTCTTTTTCTTTCTTTCTTTCTTTCTTTCTTTCTTTTTTCTTTTTTCTTTCTGTCTTTTTCTTCTCTTCCTTCGCCTCCTGTTTCTTCTTTCTTTCTTTCTTTCTTTCTTTCTTTCTTTCTTTCTTTCTTTCTTTCTTTCTTTCTTTCTTTCTTTTTCTTTCGCTTTCTGACTTTCTTTTCCTTCTCTTTCTTTCGCTTTCTGACTTTCTTTTTCTTCTCTTCCTTCTCTTTCTGTTTCTGCTTTCTTTCTTTCTTTCTTTCTTTCTTTCTTTCTTTCTTTCTTTCTTTCTTTCTTTCTTTCTTTCTTTCTTTCTTTCTTTCTTTCTTTCTTTCTTTTTCTTTCTTTCTTTCTTTCTTTCTTTCTTTCTTTCTTTCTTTCTTTCTTTCTTTCTTTCTTTCTTTCATCTCTGTCAACCTCTGTTTCTGGCGGATAACAGATTACACAACACTGAACCCAACGGCGCACTGATTAAATGACTGTGCAGACAGGATCCCAGTGTTAATTCTAACACACATGAATCAACCGAGGAGCACAGGGTGGGGGAGAGGTATGAATGGATAATGGTGATCACTTGCACATGTGCAACAATCTGCCTCGATCTGGGAATCATCAAACATACAAGCTTTGATAACATAAGGCTTGAAAATCTGTCCAGAAATTAAGACGGGGAGGATGTTGTAACCAAAGCTACTCTTACCAGTGAATTGAAGTAGAAATTGAGAAGGAGGGAGGGCCGGAGGGGGAGAGAGACAAAGAGAGAGAGGGAGAAAGTGAGTGAGTGAGAGAGAGAGAGAGAGAGAGAGAGAGAGTGGGAAAGAGAGAGAAAGAGAAAGTGAGAAGGAAAGTGAGAAAGAATTATAGAAAGAAAAGAGAAAGAAAAAGTAAGAAAGACAGAGAAAGACAGAAAAAGAAGAGAGGTGAGAAAGACAGAAAGTGAGAGAGAAAAAGAAGAGAGAGAAAGTGAGAAAGAGAGAGAGAGAGAGAGAAGGAGTGGGAAAGAGAGAGAAAGTGAGAAGGAAAGTGAGAAAGAATTATAGAAAGAAAGAGAAAGAAAAAGTAAGAAAGACAGAGAAAGTGAGAGAGAAAAAGAAGAGAGAGAAGGTGAGAAAGAGAAAGAGAGAGAGAGAGAGAGAGAGGGAGATTGCATCAAATGCTTATAATCAGGCTTAAGTACTCCCTTCTTCAACTTAGCCCATTCTGTTCTCTCTCTTGTTTTTTTTTTTTTTTTCATTTTCCCCCCTCTTAACCATCGCTACAGCTTCAGGATGTCCTCAGTTCTTACGAGGCTATTTGGGGAGTTGTGTCTACTAGGTTGTTGTTGGAAATAGTTGTGTGCAATTGTGCGGTGTTTACAGATGCAGCTGTGGACCCCCGAAGGCCTGATCCTAGACCGAGTCTGGGTTCCTTGGTGGCTGCAACGCGACGGGGTTTCGAGTGCGCTTCCCCTTCCGCCTCTCCCCCCTTTTCCTTCGGCTTCTGTGAAATGATGCGGTTGTGTTAAAACCCCCCGTCACCCCGGCATCACCTCTGGCAACCGAGCCGGCGGTTGACGTTTTTGTAAAAACAAATAAATGAACGAAGATCGGGGTGTTTCCCCTATGGCTGAGAGCCTGGATGAGATGGACGGTGGGTCCCTTGCCCAGCTTGGAAACGGCGGTGTGACGCTGTGCAGGAGTTGCAGATCAAAGGCGCACACAACAGTCTGTCCCTAATTGGAAGGGCTTTTCTTCCTGGATTTGCTTCCTCTTTCTCCCCGGGCCGGGCTAGTTGACTTTGACAAAACTGCTCCAGCTAATGCTCCAGAACATTACCTTCCAAGAGAGGAAAATCTATATTTTTTTTTCCAGAAAAAAAAAATCTCTTGGGTGTTCCTGGGGTCTTTGGCTCACTCAAGTCCTGGCTTGGGAAACAAGAGTAGTACATCCAATCCTTTCCTCCCCTCGCCCCCTTTTCCCACCTTTTCCCTCCCCCCTAACCCATGGCAACGTGTTAGGAACAGAGTGTGTTGTCCGAAATTCTCTCCTTTGGGCTGAAACCCACTCTTTTAAGACCGCCAGCCATAGGGAGATTATTACAAATTTAATGGATGGGCACTTAAGCGCTTAACCGTTGGATGGTCTGCCCTTCTCCATCAACGCAGAAACAGACTGTTCTTTGCAACAGACAAGAATCTCTCTCTCTCCCTCTCTCTCTCTCCTTTTTCTCCCCCCCTCCCTTTTCCCTTCTCCACACCCTCCATTAGCTTCCAAGGTTTCAGAGAAGGCCACTCCATTACATCACCCGTAGCACCTCCGCAGACTTCACAAGGGCCTCCTTTAGGAAACCGAACGAGGATGAAAGGAGAGCGAGAGCGAGAAAGCACAAAGGAAATCGGGGAGAGAAAAAAAGAATACAGATGCTCTCATGATCGGCTTTCTGTTTTTTGCCTGGCTACATTTTCAGAGGTTGCTGTCGCAACCCCCCCTCCCCCCAAAACCCACCGACAACTTGACATTGATCATTCTTAAATGTGTCCCTCTCCGACCGCCTTAAGGTGGAGTAAGAAGGGGAGGAAGTCGAGGGGCTGGTTAGGAAAAAGGATTTACATTGCAAATTAGACTGTGCAAAATTCTTCAGGCCCGCAAGCCTTCGAACCGTGGACTCCTTTGCAGGCAGCAAAGCCCAAAAAATAAAAATAAAAATCAGAATAATAGAGAATAACAGAATAGCAGAGTTGGAAGGGACCTTGGAGGTCTTCTAGTCCGATCCTTAATCAAGCAGGAGACCGACCTTTTCAGACAAATGGTTGTCCGGTCTCTTCTTAAAAGCCTCCAGTGATGGAGCACCCACAACTTCTGGTGGCAAACTGTTCCACTGGTTGATTGCTCTCTCTATTAGGAAGTTTCTCCTTTGTTCTAGGTTGCTTCTCTCCTTGATTAATTTCCATCCGTTGCTTCTTGTCCTGCCTTCTGGTGTTTTGAAGAATAGGTTGACTCCCTCTTCTTTGTGGCAGCCCCACAAATAGTGGAACACTGCTATCATGTCTCCTCTAGTCCCACTTTTCACTAGACTAGATATACCCAATTCCTGCAACTGTTCTTCATATGTTTCAGCCTCCAGCCCCCTAATCATCTTTGTTGCTCTTCTCTGCACTCTTTCCAGAGTCTCAATATCTTTTTTTTATAATAGGGTGACTAGAACTGGATGCAATATTCCAAGCGTGATCTTACTAAGGCTTCATAAAACATTATTTATACTTCACATGATCTTGATTCTATCTCTCGGTTAATGCAGCCTAGGATTGCTCTGGCTGTTTATGGAGCCCTTTGCACAGAATAAAGACCAAAAAAAAATTATTCACTCTCACTTTTCATCACTCCAGCGATCCCTTTCACGACTTCAGGAATCGAAACAATTTTTACATGTGCACCACAGAATGGCTCCTGAAAGTGGAGAAGAACACCCATGTAGGGCTATAAAACACCCAATGAGGTTTAAGAGCTCTCGTTTATTATTTATTAATTAAATTGATATGCTGCCCATCGCACCGATAAGGCGACTCTATTATGAACGGTGGAAAGATACATCTAAAGGCAATGAAAATTAAGAAGAGTTACATTAAAAACTAGATCTTTCTCTCCCTCCTTTCCTTCCTTCCTTCCTTCTTCCCTCCCTCCCTTCCCTTCTCCCGCCACCCTCCTTCCCTCTTTCCCTCCTTTCCTTTCTTCCTTCCATCCTCCCTCCCTTCCTCGCTTCCTTCCCTCCATCCTCCCTCTCTCTATCCTTTCCTTCCTTCCTTCCTTCCTTCCTTCCTTCCTGCCTCCCTTCCTTCCTCCCTTCCCTTCTTGCTTCCCTCTCTCCCTCCTTTCCTTCCTTCCTTCCTTCCTTCCTTCCTTCCTTCCTTCCTTCCTTCCTTCCTTCCTTCCTTCCTTCCTTCCTTCCTTCCTTCCTTCCTTCCTTCCTTCTTCATTTTCTTTCCTGTCAATTTTCTTTCTTCCCCTTTTCTGTTGTGTCTACTGAAAAGTAATTTACAAATGATGATCAATCACCTGCACAGCCAACCAGGAAATTTTGCCCTGCCTTCATCCATGCCATTGCGCTTGGTCAAGATTCGAATATAGCCTTTCGTGTTGCCTCCTGCGGGTCTCAGCCTCCAGCCTTCCTGCCCTTCCCTGCTGTTTTATCTTCCTACTGGGCTTCTCTGGGACCAGGCTGAGGACAGGCCGTCTCCTTTACTGCAATATTTTGATCCAGGCTATTGAAATATCATCTTGGTTCAGTCTCTGGCCTCAATGAAGGGCCTTGACACTGGAGACCCCAAACAAGAAGTGACGGACATTCCCCTTTGTAAGCAAAGGGTTCATTAGCTCCCGTCTGGAGCTGTTCCTTCCAGGACATTTGCATTGTGTTCTCCTGAAACGGAATGAACAGGAGACCATCCCTAAATAAAATCTAATGAGCTCTCTTCCAATTATCAAATTAAAAAAAAAAAAATGTGACTGAGATGGATATAAAGAAGGCTAAATAACGTGTGCCTCGTTAATTTGGGTTGTTCCATGTTGTTCCCATCAAGTATGTCACAAGCACGCCGAGTAACTCCAGTAAAATCCCCAATGCAGATTTACTCAGAACTCAGGTTGAGTTGCTCAATGGGGTGGTTTTTTTTTTTTTTGGCTGTGTTTCATGTCAAGACTCCCCGAATAGAGGATTACGGGCACTGAAGTGCTAGCAAAACTCTAGCTTCCTAACCCAAAATAAAATGTGTAAATTGTATTTGCAGGGGCAAAGATGCTGCAGCGTTGCAAACAGAACTACATTTCTCCTTCCTTTCATCCTTCCATCCTCCCTCCCTCCCTCCCATTTCCTCCTTCCTTCCCTCCTTCTTCCTTCCTTCTTTCCTTTCCTTTCGTTCCTCCCTCCCTCTTCCTCCTTCCCTCCCTCCCTCTTTCCTTCCTTCCTTCCTTCCTTCCTTCCTTTATTCTTTTCTCCCTCCCTCTCTCCCTCCCTCCCTCCCTTCCCTCCCTCTTCCTCCTTCCCTCCCTCCCTCCCTCTCTCCCTCCCTCGCCGTCCCCCTCCATTCCTTCCTTCCTTCATTCCTTCTCCCTCCTCTCTTCCTCCCTCCCTCCCGTCCTTCCCTCCCTCCTTCCCTCCCTCCCTCCCTCCTCTTCTCCTCCATTCCTTCCTTCCCTCCCATCCGCCCTCTCTCCCTCCCTTCCTTCCTTCCTTCCTTCCTTCCTTCCTTCCTTCCTTCCTTCCTTCCTTCCTTCCTTCCTTCCTTCTTTTCTTCCTCTCTCCCTCCCTCCCTCCCTCCCAATGTATATATGTAGTTTCTCACAATATATACAGAAACTCAAGGATCATTGCATTCCAGTTCGTATATTAGTTCAGGAAATGTGGATTGTGCTGCTCTTGTTTTAAAACCGAAGCCAAATGAGTTTCAGCTTGTCCTTAAATACAACTGTCCCAATAAAAAACCACAAGAACACAGCAGGAACTGTACCATGAGCTAATGCATGCTGGTCCCTGGTTCATCACCAACTCGTTGTGCTGTCCAAGCTGATGGGAACCCAGGCAAGCAGTAATAGAGTCAAAGTTTGCAAAGCAAGAAAAAAAAACACACCAAGTGCCGCTTATATAATTACCATACAAATGGCTTGTTTATAGAGGTAATTTAGGCAACTTTATCTAAAACAGTTCACCATATAAACAAATAAATAAGGCTCTTGGCAGCCTAGTCGTCAACGGAACTTGAGTGAGAAAGGCCTCTGCATTTAAGCTTCTCTGTTCTTCATCTTCATTTGGAAGTTTTTTTTCATCCATCTTTGGCAACAGCCCTAAAACCATTTAAGGCAGATGACTTAATTGTTGAGTCAAAAGGACAACTCGTGAGTAACTGGCGTGAGGGTGATGAATTTAGCCCCTCATTTACAATCGTGTTAACTCATTTCTACACTACTGAATTTTCTTTCTTTCTTTCTTTCTTTCTTTCTTTCTTTCTTTCTTCCTTTCTTTCTTTCTTTCTTTCTTTCTTTCTTTCTTTCTTTCTTTCTTTCTTTCTTTCTTTCTTTCTTTCTTTCTTTCTTTCTTTCTTTCTTTCTTTCTTTCTTTCTTTCTTTCTTTCTCTTCCTTTCTTTCTTTCTTTCTTTTCTTTCTTTCTTTCTTTCTTTCTTTGTTGCTTCTGTCAACCTTTTCTTCTCCTCCCTCCCTCCCTCCCATCCCTCCCTCTCTCCTTCTCCCATCCTTCCTTCCTTCCTCCTCCCTCCTCTCATCCTTCCTTCCTTCCTTCCTCCCTCCATCTCCTCCGCCTCAGTCCTTCCTTCCTTCCTTCCTTCCTTTTTCCTTCCTTCCTTCCTTCCGTTCCTTCCTTCCTTCCTTCCTTCCTTCCTTCCTTCCTTCCTTCTCCCTCCCTCCCTCTCCCTCCCATCCTTCCTCCCTTCCTCCCTGTTCCTTCCTTCCTTCCTTCCTCCCTCCCTCCCTCCCTCCCTCTTAGTCCTCCCTCCCTCCCTCTTTTCCTCCTTCCTTCCTCCCTCCCTCCCTCCTCCCTCTCCCTTCCTTCCCTCCCCTCCTCCATCTCAGTCCCTTCCCTCCCTCCCTGGACTTTCTTGAGTTTAAAGTCATCTGCTCTGCAAATTAGATAGGTCCTTAATTCCTAATGTGTAAGACGTCTCCTTGTCACATCGTGACAAGACTCTATGCATCACACACATCCTCCTTTTGCAGAAGAGATGAGGATGGTGACTTTCACCGTCCTACTGGAATATCTGTGACTCATGAGCCAACTGGAAATCAGGTACCCTGGGACAAGATTCTTGAGCACCAAAATTGCAGCAGATGGCAGCACTGGGCCGAGTTTCTCTCCGTTTTTGAAAGCTAAGTAGATCAGCTCTGGTTAGATTTGGAGGGAGACAGAGTACCGGGTTGCAGGCTAGGCAAGCCAAGTCTCAAAACATGCTGGAAAAATGCAGTGGAAAATTGCTTCTCTCCATTACCCTGCCATAGAAAGCAGAAAATCTTCTGATTCAGACACCAAAACGTGGTTGAGCTTAAGTTTGAAAGAGATCTTATGATCACTTAGGAATCCAGAATAACAGAGTTGGAAAGGGCTTTGGAGGTCTTCTGGTCCAGCCCCCTGCTCAAGCAGGAGACCCTCTACCATTCCAGACAAAACGGCTGTCCAGTCTCTTCTTAAAAAACCTCCAGTGATGGAGCCCCACACTTCTGGAGCAAGGAAGTTCCACTGATTCATTGTTCTTACAGTCAGGAAAATCCCTCCTTAGCTCTATGTTGCTTCTCTCCTTGATCAGTTTTCCATCCATTGTGCTCAGGTACAGGATCCTTCCTTATGTGAGAGGGAATCTTTATTTTCATTCAGACTGTAAATCAAGCGTTTTCCTATGAGGCTGGAGATAGCACAAGCTTGTCTTAAGCTGCGTGTGTGCACGAAACACTGTTTCTCTCTCATCTCTCTCTCTGTGTGTCTCTCTCTCTCTGTGTAAAAGGCTTTTTAAAAAAAACCCAACAGTTGGAGGCTAATCGGATTGCATCATAAGTATCCAATATAAATCATGTTTAGAGCTGCTATCCCTGCACCTTGCAACTTAATCCTTCAATTCCTCTACTAGCGTCACACTTCGGTTTATAAACCGGGGCCAATTGCTGCTCGGTAGAAGGAAAGGCAGGCAACAAGGAACCAGCTGTTTTTTGGGGACTTATAACTCTTGACAAGCCCAGGCATGTTGAAACATGCCTCTGAATATTTTTAGAGTCTTGGATTTCCATTAAAAAAAAAAAAAAAACGGGATTGGAAACACAAAACGTCTTCTTATTTTTTTTTTCCCCAGCTCGCCATCTCTGATGTACAGGAAAAGTTTGACATGAATTCATCCTTTATAGACAAGATTTGATTATGATGTTACTCAGTGAGGCTGCAGCTGTGACTTTATCATCTCAAATTCAAATCAGGGGTTGGGGGGGAGGAGTAAATGAAGAAATAAAGACCGTGGCTGTCAGGGGCCTGAGTGGGGTTTTTTTTTTTTTCTCCCCTTGAACCAATTTGGTTCTTTTCGTCCAAAAAAGGGTTGACAGAAAAATCATCAGTCCAATCCAAGCCGGGGAATAAACAAATGGAGACTGCTTCGGAAGAAGGTCTGTTTTATTGAAGAACAGAACCAACCAACAGCTTGCGGTTCTGGGAAAGCTGACCATATGGGAGTTGGGATAGGTGGGCTTTTACACCTCCTGCGGGCTTTTGTATTTGAGGTTCTTCCTGTTCCTGTGGCTTTGAGGTTCTTCCTGTTCCCAGTGCCATGTCCGTTGACCTGAGCTTGAGTGTGCCTTTGGTATTCTAATGGCGGTGGGTTAATCCTGTTTGTGTCCTAAAGGTCATGTCTTTAGAATTTTGGGGGGTGCAGATTTTAGGGCTCTTTGTCTTTCTATATCCCATCAGCTCCAATCTTCCTGGCCCCAGTTCATCCTGAATGAATCGCCAAATCTGCATTTCTAAAACTGGTTTTCTGCATGGGCAGAGAGACTTGGGGGAGGGGGTGTTCTGGGGGCTGGTTTCTGTCTAAGATTTTCTATTATTACTTTGGGGAAATATAATATCTGCCTTTTAATATCCCCCCAAATATTTCTTCTCTCTGTTGAGTGTGTGTGGGGGGTGCTGACTTCCTACAAAAGTTTCCTATAAGCTTTTGCTGTTTCCCTTCCCCTCGATCCAAAGGCACATGCAAAATTAGGTTATTAGCCAGGCTGAACTCCTTCCAAGAAATCGCCCAGGGAATTCTTTGGAATAGCTAGTGAGATGCAGACATTCTGTGATTACTGCTCATGTGTGAAGAGCTGGATAATCATCTCTCCGCGTTGGCCAAGGATGACCCTCAAGACTTTGTTCGCTAATCTGCGTTAGGATAGCGTGACCCTCGCCATGGGCAACAACGTTGTTGAGACGGTGCTGACAGATTCGGTCCAAGCCTTCCTTGGTGTTCAAATTATAGTGAATATGAAGGCCACAGCGGTGAAGGTTCTCTTGACCAAGCTCGAATCTTTATGTACCATCTTCCGGATTTCTTAAGTTCCCCAAGTTAGCCTATTCCGCGGTTGTCTTCTGCCCACTTTCTAAGTAGAATCTTCTTCAATCTCAGCTTGGTCGCTACTACCCTTCGATCACTAAGATGGGTCTTCCAGGGATAATGTTTTATTGGTACTACTATCTCATTATGCACAGCTCAAGAGAAACAAGAATTTGGGGAAGAGTTGTGATACCAGAGCCAAATAAGTAAATGCAGTTTCTTGACCTATCTAGGGGAGCCGTGTTGATGTTGCTATGGATGGAGCTTCAAAGCATCTTATGAAGATCTTGTGGTGCAATATCAAATACTTCCTCCTCCTCCTCCTCCTCCCCAAACCAGTTTGGGTAAATGTTGGATGTTACCTAGTTACCTAGTTTGGGTTAAAAATGTCTGCAAGAGAACAACCAAATTCAGAGAGCACCAAGGACCCCACAGTTGTCGTCGTCGTTGTCGTCATCGCCGTCGCCGTCGTCGTCGTCGTCCGTCCTCCCTCCTCCTCCTCCTCCTCCTCCTCTCCTCCTCCTCCTCCTCCTCCTCCTCCTCCTCCTCCTTCCTCCTCCTCCTCCTCCTCCTCCTCCTCCCTCCTCCTCTCCTCTCCTCTCCTCTCCTCCACAACCCATTCTCTTCTAGCACTGATGATGTTCCTAGTTTGGTCATGAAGATCTGCAAGAACACCACCAAGCTCAGAGAGCACCAGGAACCCACAGGTTAGCAGCACTCCATTGCCGATTCACCTGGCCCCATCGCTCCGAGTTGGGTTTGGCTTTATTGTGAGGCAAACAAGTCAGGCTCTCAGGCAGCTGCAGAAATCCTCTCCCAAATTCCAGCTTCCAAATTTGGACCAGATCTTCAATAGAACGAAGTTCTCTTTGTTTTTGTTGGGCTGCTTGTCTTCGCAGCTGCCTCCAGGTTTGCAAAATGCTTCCCTAACGAGAGACAGAAATAATTTGGACCAAAGGGGTTAGATGTGGCAGTCTGGATAATTCATTCTTCTCTTTGGGGCTCTTCCGTCAGGGACAGAAGAGGTTAAGATGCATAGTGGTGAGCATCTGCACCATTACTATCCCCTCTCTTCTTCTCTGGTCCCCCTGAAATCCTTTGATTTAACCCACTCTCTTGCAAAGAAGCCTAAACGAGAGAAAAATGTGTGAATTTTTCATCCATTTTATTTGGTTCTACTTTATTGCTGATCCTCTTCCTACATGAGGGCAGCGAAGAAGGGGGGGGGACTTTTAGGAAAGCAAGAGGAGGCCTCTGGGGCAAAGCAATGGCCAAGAACGCTTTGATCTTTGCAGCCTGGTCTGAAGCCGAAGTCCAGAAAGTGCAAAGCTTGGACAGATGTTGCCGAGCAAAGAGGGTGGGTCCAAAAGATTCCCCTTCCATCCATGTGGAGGCTCGCCAGCCCTGCAAAATGGACCCCTTTTCTGGACCTCAACCATTTGGGAAAAGTCCTGAAGCTCACTTGGCCATAAACTCAGTCTCTCTCTCTCTCTCCCCTCCTCCTCTCTCTCTCTCTCTCTTCCTCCCTCCCTCCCTCCTCCCTCCCTCCCTCTCCTCTCTCTCTCCCTCCCTCCCTCTCTCTCTCTCTTAAAAACACACACACACAACATCAGACCCATCAGCAGCAATTTGAAGGACTCCAAGGGACACCAAGTTTTTCCTCTTGGCCATAACCTATTTCAAGCCATGTCAAAGATAGATAGATATAATAGCTAGGATAGATGGATGCAAGAGATACTGTAGATAATAGAAAGAGTTGATATCAGATCGATAGATATATAGGATAGATATATGATAGTAGATAGATAGAATAGATATATAATAGATAGATAGATAGATAGATAATAGATAGTGCTGGATGGATGGATGGATGGATTGGATGATAGATAGATAGATAGATAGATAATTAGATAGATAGATAGAATAGCTAGATAGCTAGATAGCTAGATAGATAGATAGATAGATAGATAGATAGATAGATAGATAGATAGATAGATAGATAGATAGATAGATAGATAGATAGATAGATAGATAGATAGATAGATAGATAGATAGATAGATACTCTCATCTGTAAAAACAAACACAATTGTGAGTCAGGTCCATAAAAGGAGAGAAAACAAAGACAGATGCAGATGTGATATACAACACACAGGCAAAATAGTTCAAAGGTTCCCAAGTCTTCTTGGCTTTAAGCTTGCTGGCGAGTGTAGTGTGGCACTGTTCTGTGTAAAAAAATCACCAATGGCAAAACTGGCCCACAACATTCTTGGAACCGCTAGTGGACCTCCCCAGGATGTTATTTTGACATCCGATACAAACAATTTCACAAGCATCTCTCTCCCAGGGCTGGGGGTACGAATGAATCAAAAGCAAACGGAATTAAAAAAAATATATTTGGCCCCTTAGCTCAAAGCAGCTCCCTGTGAAATGGCTCCACTCTGCTTCACGATGGAGCTGATCCAGATCAATATATAAATTCAAAACCCCCTTTTTTCAAACCACAAGTTTTATTTGTTTGTCCCAGGCATGAGGAACTTATGTTAGCCCTCCAACAGACTTGGTTACCATGACAGCCTAACCATGATAAGAACTGGAACCTAATGATATCTGGACAACTTCAACCTACCCACAAACTTGGCTATAAGCAAGCTTTGAACCCACGTGATGCATTGATTTCCTTTGCTCCTCTCCTTCTGTTTCCCTAACTGTGTATTGATCCTAGATTGATTGGTTCTTGCCCATAAAGAACTTACAATTATTTGCTTCTGAAAGTGTCACATCCCCTGAGGATACCATATAATTCATCCATCCCCTGTTTGACAAATATGTTTAGGTACAGTTGTGTTACAGATCTCTCTCTCTCTCTCTCTCTCTCTCTCTCTCTCTCTCTCTCTCTCTCTCTCTCTCTCTCTCTCTCTCTCTCTCTCTCTCTCTCTCTCTCTCTCTCTCTCTCTCTCTCTCTCTCCCTCTTTCTCTTTGTCCCTCACACACACATCTCTCCCTGCCTGCAAAATTAAAATAAAAAAGTAGTATTATGGACATTTTAATGGAACATTATGGCTTGTCACCATTTTGGAATATATATTGCTTTCCAATATATTTCTGGAATGCAGCTAGGTCTGGATTTGTCAAGCATTTAATTCTGTAAACAGATTTTTGTGGGTTTGAGTCAAGGGAATTCAAACCAAGCCTGAACCAACAACTGGTGCGAACAATCTGCTCGCTTTTTCTGCTGAACTGGAAGTGGATCACGGCCATTAAGTAGAAGTGCCTTCTCCTCGTCTATCTCCTTCTCCTTCTCCTCCTCCTCCTCCTCCTCCATCTCCTTCTCCTTCTGTTCTTCAGCTGTTCTGTTTTGACATGGCCAGCCATCCTGCTTCAGATACCTCTTGCTATCGTGATTCTGCAGCTTCCCCTCTGAGAAGATCTTAATGGTTTTCACTGCCATGAGCCATGAAGAGATGATGGAAAGCAGGCAGATGAGGTCAACAGAGGACTCTCCAGCATAGAGGCACTGCAGTGGAACTCAGGGGCTGTTCTGAGGCTGAAAAAAAAATAATAACCTACACACCCATGATCTAAAGTTTTCAAAAATAGCAAATCCTCTGGCATTCTGACAAAAAAAGCCCTTGTCCTATAATATCCATGCAGATAGCATTTTGGATGCTGTCCTGGGAGATGAGCATTCGAAGTCATCTTTCAACAGATTGTCCCAAAGCTGCTTTTTTTCAGGAGGCAACGGGACTGCCTTGTTTTTCTTTGAAGACGTTTCGCTTCTCATCCAAGAAGCTTCTTCAGCTCTGACTGGATGGTGGGGAAAGGAAAGAAAAAACAAGAAAGTCCAGTTGCCTCCTGAAGAAGCACCTTTGGGACAACCACAGACCTGGAGGACTGAGAATCTCCACAAACTTTCAAGAGGTACCCCACATTCAGATTACTGTAAATTAACACGCTCCCTTTAAAATCTCCAATCTTGCCCCTCATCCCTTGACGAACATGACATGGGTTGTTGTTTTTTTTCCTTGAAGACATTTTGCTTCTCACCCAAGAAGCTTCTTCCGTTCTGAATCTTCCATCCAGTCAGACGAAATGGCAGTGAAAGAGACAATCAATGCTTGATTGAGAAGTTCAAATGATAACTTTGACCAGGAGCAGAGTTATCTTAAGTTCTGAAGCCTCCATCCAGTCAGACAAAATGGAAGTGAAGCTTCCATCCAGTCAGACAAAAGAATCTTCCATCCAGTCAGACAAAATGGCAGTGAAAGAGACAATCAACGCTTGATTGAGAAGTTCAAATGATAACTTTGACCAGGAGCAGAGTTACCTTAAGTTCTGAAGCCTCCATCCAGTCAGACAAAATGGAAGTGAAGCTTCCATCCAGTCAGACAAAAGAATCTTCCATCCAGTCAGACAAAAGAATCTTCCATCCAGTCAGACAAAATGGCAGTGAAAGAGACAATCAACGCTTGATTGAGAAGTTCAAACGATAACTCTGACCTGGAGCAGAGCTATCTTAAGTTCTGAAGCTTCCATCCAGTCAGACTTCCAAAATGGAAGTGAAGCTTCCATCCAGTCAGACAAAAGAATCTTCCATCCAGTCAGACAAAATGGCAGTGAAAGAGACAATCAACGCTTGATTGAGAAGTTCAAATGATAACGCTGACCAGGAGCAGAGCTATCTTAAGTTCTGAAGCCTCCATCCAGTCAGACAAAATGGAAGTGAAGCTTCCATCCAGTCAGACAAAAGAATCTTCCATCCAGTCAGACGAAATGGCAGTGAAAGAGACAATCAACGCTTGATTGAGAAGTTCAAACGATAACTCTGACCTGGAGCAGAGCTATCTTAAGTTCTGAAGCTTCCATCCAGTCAGACTTCCAAAATGGAAGTGAAGCTTCCATCCAGTCAGACAAAAGAATCTTCCATCCAGTCAGACAAAATGGCAGTGAAAGAGACAATCAACGCTTGATTGAGAAGTTCAAATGATAACGCTGACCAGGAGCAGAGCTATCTTAAGTTCTGAAGCCTCCATCCAGTCAGACTTCCAAAATGGAAGTGAAGCTTCCATCCAGTCAGACAAAAGAATCTTCCATCCAGTCAGACAAAATGGCAGTGAAAGAGACAATCAACGCTTGATTGAGAAGTTCAAACGATAACTCTGACCTGGAGCAGAGCTATCTTAGGTTCTGAAGCTTCCATCCAGTCAGACTTCCAAAATGGAAGTGAAGCTTCCATCCAGTCAGACAAAAGAATCTTCCATCCAGTCAGACAAAATGGCAGTGAAAGAGACAATCAACGCTTGATTGAGAAGTTCAAATGATAACTCTGACCTGGAGCAGAGCTATCTTGAGTTCTGAAGCTTCCATCCAGTCAGACTTCCAAAATGGAAGTGAAGCTTCCATCCAGTCAGACAAAAGAATCTTCCATCCAGTCAGACAAAATGGCAGTGAAAGAGACAATCAACACTTGATTGAGAAGTTCAAACGATAACTCTGACCTGGAGCAGAGCTATCTTAGGTTCTGAAGCTTCCATCCAGTCAGACTTCCAAAATGGAAGTGAAGCTTCCATCCAGTCAGACAAAAGAATCTTCCATCCAGTCAGACAAAATGGCAGTGAAAGAGACAATCAACACTTGATTGAGAAGTTCAAACGATAACTCTGACCTGGAGCAGAGCTATCTTAGGTTCTGAAGCTTCCATCCAGTCAGACTTCCAAAATGGAAGTGAAGCTTCCATCCAGTCAGACTTCCAAAATGGCAGTGAAAGAGACAATCAACGCTTGATGGAGAAGTTCAAATGATAATGCTGATCAGGAGCAATGGTAGCTGATTCTCACTCTTCTGAGGCTGCCTCAAAAGATGGTATCCCTGGGTCAAAAACTCTCTTGTGGATCTACAGCCAGCACACTATCCTCTATCTGGAACTACCTTTATAGGTGATCCAGAAGTTCTTGCGGGTACAAATGGTTATAGCCAGACTCCTGGTGGGACAATCGTACTATTGTAGAATTATGACTCCAGCTTGGTGTTGTTGGTTTTTTTTCCCCCCTTCTCCAATAACGTCATAGCTGATCAAAAAAGGATACAGTTTGCTGAGTGATGCACCAGAAAAGGGAGCCCGAGTCGAGTTCCAGGGTAGTAGGAAAGAGCTTCTTGTCCTACTTAGGAGCGAAGCGCAATAGCAAACAGGAGGAAAGATACAAACAATTTCCTTTTTCAAGGCTGGCTGCGCAATCCATTCTTTGTCGCAACATTTCAGGCCAAAGGACACGCTGGCTGGTGAGAAGCCAAGGAGAGGTGAGCCAATTCATGACTTCTCTCCAAGGAGCAGAGGCTTCTTTTGACAGTTTCCCGGAGGTATTTTCGAGATATTAAAGTACTGGTGTTGCATTTCAATTCCCGTCTTTCCTCTTGAGAACTTCAGGCCCCATCTATTTCATCCCAAGAGAATTCCAATATTTGACGTCTCTGTGTGTCCGTGCGTGCGTGCGTGTGTGTGTGTGTGTGCATGTGTGTGTGTGTGTGTGTGTGTGTGTGTGTGTGTGTGTGTGAAAAACTATTTTCCAAAGCAACCAAAAGGCAAGGCGAGAAACAATGGATGGAAACTAACCAAGGAGAGAAGCTAGCTGGAGCTAAGGAGAAATTTCCTAACGGCGAAAGCAATCAAGCAATGGGACAACTTCCCTTTCGGAGGTTGTGGATGCTCCATCACTGGAGGCTTTCCAGTGAAAGACTGGAACGGTGTCTCCAATGGTGTAGTAGGGTCTCCTGCTTGAGCAGGCAGTTGGAATAGAAGACCTCCAAGGTTCCTTCCAACTCTGTTATTCTCTCTTCTCTGAAAAGCAGGCTAGGCTAAGAGAGGGAGCGATGAGCGTGCTCCCCCTACATTTGCAAATGGGGAACGAAAACAGAGGATGGGGAGAGGGTGTTCTCAAACGCTCTCAAAACAACCACCTTTTTTTTCTGAGGGCTTCTATTTTGGCTCAGTCATGCTTTAAACCAGGGCTCTCCAAGCTAGGCAACTGAAGTCCCCAAGTCTTAAAGTTGCCAAGTTTGGAGATCCCATCTCTAAAGAAAAGTGTTGAATCGTGCTGGCCTCCCCCACCCCACCCCACTTTTGTACTCCTTGCCAGAAGAACTAGAGGTAGTAGTAGCAGTATTCCAATACCTAAAGGGCTGCCACAAAGCACCTGAAGCCAGGACAAGAAGCAACGGATGGAAACTAATCAAGGAGAGAAGCAACCTACAACTAAGGAGAAAGTTCCTGATAGTGAGAACAATCAACCAGTGGAACTGGTTGTGAATGCTCCAACACTGGATGTTTTTAAGAAGAGATTGGACAACCATTTGTCTGGAGTGGTATAGGGTTTCCTGTTTGAGCAGGGGGCTGGATTAGGAGACCTTCAAGGTCCCTTCCAACTCTGTTATCCTGTTATTTAATGACTCAAGTCTCTGCCTATTTCCTCACAAAACTACATCAAGGAGTAATTTCCTGAACAGTGAGAAAAAATCAATCGGTGGAACAGCTTCCCTTCAGAAGTTCTGGGTGCTCCAACCCTGCAGGTTTCTAAGACAAGATTGGACAACCGTTGATCTGAAATGGCATAGGATTCCCTGCTTGAGTAGGGGGTTGGTCTACAGGACCTCCAAGGTCTCTTCCAATTCTGTTATAGTAACAATAATACTAACCGTTGTTGTAAACTTCCTCAAATGCCAGTTAGCTCTGGGCTGGCATCTTTGTATAAGCGGACAGGCCCATATCTACCTTTGGAGAATCCCCATCGGCAACCTGAGAGGTGCAGCCGGGAGACAGGTTCTCATCCCTTCATCAAGAGGGCAGCCAACAACTCATGTCTTCCAATGGTTCTCCAGCTGCAGAGTGGGAGGCTGCTCTCTAACTCACAGGGGTGCTGTGAGGACACTATTAGAAGCTTGTGCAAGGGAGGAGAAGAAGGGAGGGTGGGTCACCGTCATCTGGGAGATGGATGAGTTGACCTTCTGATTATTTGGGCCACCCTTCCCTTGCTTCATCAGCGTTTTTTTTTTCTCCCACCAGCTGGGATCCACCTCCACCCCCTTCCAGAGCCTCTTCTGGGGCTGAGCATCCTGCGTGGGCCACCCTCGCAGCCTGTGCTATTTCTGGGCATCCCTCTCAGAAGCAGGCTGTTGAATTTCTTGGAAACCTCAAGGGTTGATCTATAGCTGGTGGGCTTTGGTGGATTTTTTCCCCCTTCTTTAAAGGAAAGCATCACCTCTCCCTTTATTTCTCAGGGATGTTCCCTGACGTGCCTGGCTGAAGAGGCGCAAACAGATTTATTCCCCCAAGGAAGCCAGCTAACCTTCTCGACGTAACTCAGAAGGCAATGGCTCCTTCTCTGAAGTTCAGTGTTGGTTGAAGTACACACCAGCAAGCTCACACAGGGGAAGCTTTTCTGGCACACTCTTGGATCAGAAGTGACTGCATCTGCGGTTAATCACTGGCTTGAGATAGGGCTTCTGGAAGACAAGGCACAAGTAAGTGAGGGATTCTCATAGTGAAGCTCATCCCCCAAAGAGGAGCAGCTGGTTGGCTACTATAGATATAGCGCTTGTTGAGCAAGGGGTCACAGTTAAATATAGACCATTTGTGAGCCTTCACACACTTCCTCCCGTGTCTTAATCCTGAACATATCAGTAACCATTATTCAGTCAGCACATTGTGGTTATGCAAGAGTTGAGTTTGGCTAGTCTAAAGAAAAGGAGAAGCAGGGGCGACATGATAGCAGTATTCCAGTATTTGAGGGGCTGCCACAAAGAAGAGGGGGTCACGTTATTCTCCAAAGCACCAGAGGACAAAGGACAAAAAGCAACGGATGGAAACTGATCAAAGAGAGAAGCAACCTGGAATTAAGGAGACACTTCCTGACAGTGACAACAAGTAACCAGTGGAACCACTTGCCTCCAGAAATCGTGGGTGCTCCATCACTGGAGGTTTTTAAGAAGAGACTAGACAGTTACTTGTCTGAAATGGTATAGGGTCTCCCGCTTGAGCAGGGGGTGGGACTAGAAGACCCACGGGGTCCCTTCCAACTCTATTACTCTATGTTCTATGAAAGCATCCATAGACACCATCATTCACTAGCCATGTGTTCTCCCTCAAGGGCACACCGAAGCAAAAGCAATGATGAAGAGGAGCGTGCTATAGAAACTGGTATTGATCATATTCTTCATTCTCCTCTGCAGGACCACCCCTCTTTCCTCCTTTCCCCCCTGAATATTTTATCCCCTACTGATCTGTTTCAAACCAAGTCAAGGTCAGCCAAAGGGAGGGGGGGAGGGATATATAAATATATTTTAAATAGCTAGGGCTCTTTACATTCATTTTTCTGGATTCCCCAGAAGCACTTAAAACCGAACAGAAGAAGAAGAAGAAGAAGAAGAAGAAGAAGAAGAAGAAGAAGAAGAAGAAGAAGAAGAAGAAGAAGAAGAAGAAGAAGAAGAAGAAGAAGAAGAAGAAGAAGAAGAAGAAGAAGAAGAAGAAAGAAGAAAGAAGAAAGAAGAAAGAAGAAAGAAGAAAGAAGAAAGAAGAAGGAAGAAGGAAGAAGGAAGAAGGAAGAAGGAAGAAGGAAGAAAGAAGAAAGAAGAAGGAGGTTGAAAGAAAGAAAGGAAGGAAGGAAGGAAGGAAGGAAGGAAGAAAGAAAGAAAGAAAGAAAGAAAGAGAAAGAAAGAAAGAAAGAAAGAGAAAGAAAGAAAGAAAAGAGAAAGAAAAGCTTTTACACAGCCTTGTAGATCAAGGTCTTCAGAGACGTTTCAATATCTCAACGCTTCCACAGCCTTTGAACTTTTATCCCTCACCCACTGGCGTAAAGAACAGAAAGAAAAGGGGGAAAGGAGGAGGAGGAAGAAAGAATATATGAATTGAAGACAAAGCTTTTCGCCTGAAGGTCTGGTGCAGTAGACCTGGATTCAGAATTGTTTCAATCTATGTAAATATCAGGAAATGAAATTCCGTGTTTCTTGTGCCAGATACTCCCAGCAGCTGCAGCTGTGCACAAAATGGCAAAGATTGTTTCAACTTGTAAACCAGATTTTTTTAAAAAAAACAAAAAACAAAAAAACAAAAAAATAAAAATATAGAAATGTCATTCCTTGAAAAGGGAGAGGGAAGAACATTTGGCATTGAGCGTCATCTATGAGGTCAATAAGGCACCGAACAAGAGAATAATAGAACTAAGTCAACGAAGAGGGGGCTAAGCTGGGATCTGGAAGAGTCCAGTGAGGGTCTTCACATTCTTGGCAGGTGTCTTGGAGGTCAAAATCTCTCTTTATTTATCCAGAAAGCATATAGGAGTCACATGTATATGGAAAAAACACACAGGCTTCGGCCGTGAGCGCTGATCGTTTGTAAACTGTCCTTCTGTGCGTTGTCCAAAGGGCAGAGGAGATGAACGTGAAGACATCCATCCCTCTAATTATTGGCAACTCTCTCCAGCTTGCTGACCAGCAAACAGACGGTGTCATTGATAATGCTTCTTCAGCCTATGTCAGTGATGGCGAACCTTTTAGAGACCAAGTGCCCAAACTGCAACCCAAAACCCACTTATGCATCGTTGAGTGCCGGGTGGGTGTGGCCCATTGGCTGGGCGTGGCCCATCGGGTGGGCGTGGCTGCGGTGGTAACGGCAGACTGGGTGGGACTAAAAAGTTCAATCAATCAATTCCAACTTTGCAAGATCTTTTTTTTTCCCGCGAGAAGTTGAAATTGACTGATTGAACCTTTTTTTTTTTGGCACACAACGGCGGAGGCCTAAAGCGAAAAGGTTTTATAAAACCCAGCTGAAGGCCTAGGACTGGGGCGATGGTGCGCATGCCCACAGAGAGGGCTCTGAGTGCCGCCTCTGGCACCCATGCCATAGGTTCGCCACCACTGACCTATGTCTTCTGCGCGTGATGGCTCTGTCTACGGGAGTAAGCCTTGGCCCTGGCTATGAAAGATCCACCTCTTAATATCCTGCCTTGATGAACTGTTTGCCTTCAGTTGCTCGTCCTTTATCACAAAGAGCGCAGGGAAGACAACCGTGATAACAGCTGGCCTCTTGACCTACCTCTGTTTCCATTTGCTGAGCTGCCGTTGTAGGTTAATCGGATTATCCCACCGGAGCTGTCAGGTTGCCTGTCAAGTTAAAAAAAAATTTATAGAATAACAAAATAAGTTGGAAGGGACCTTGAAGGTCTTCTAGTACAACCCCCTGCTCAAGCAGGAGACCCTATACCAGGGGTAGGCAACCTTGGCTCTTTTATGACTCGTGGACTTCAATTCCCAGAATTCCTGAGCCAGCATGGCTCAGCTTGGAAACCTCTCCCTTTCCCCTCAGCATGGCTGGCTCAGGAATTCTGGGAGTTGAAGTCCACAAGTCATAAAAGAGCCAAGGTTGCCTACCCCTGCCCTATACCATTCCAGACAAGTGGCTGTCCAGTCTCTTCTTAAAAGCCTCCAGTTGATGGAGGACCCATAACTTCTGAAGGCAAGCCGTTCCACTGGTTAACTGTTCTCAGTGTTAGGAAATTCCTCCTTAGTTCTATGTTGAATCCCTCTCTGATGAGTTTTCCATCCATTGTTTCTTGTCCTGCCTTCTGTGCTTTGGAAAATAGGTTGACACCCACACACCCACACCCGCCCTCAAATATTGGAAGACTGCTATCATGTCATCCCTAGTCCTTCTTTTCATTAAACTAGACCTACCCAATTCCTGCAACCGTTCTTCATATGTTTTAGCCTTCGTCTCTTTAATCATCTTTGTTGCTCTTCTCCACACTCTGGAAAGTCTCAACATCTTTTTTATAATATGGTGACAAAACTGGATGCAGTATTCCCAAGTGTGGTCTTACTAAGGCTTTGTAAAGCGGTACTAGAACTTCACGTGATCTTGATACAAGACCACAGTTACAAGAAACCTTTGGGGGTCCACCTGCCCATAATGGAGTGAGATGTGCTAAGCAATTGGTATAAAGGAAATTGACTGTGATTAATTAAGAGTTTGCCATGGATATAAGCAATAGTTGGGAGCCTGTGGTTTTACAGCTCCCATTTTCTCCATGAGTGATCCTTGTTTCACTGATGGAGACTGTCAGCATGTCTGAGTAGACAATAGTTTGAGCATTGGATTAATATTAGGGAAAATATTAGGTAGGTTCTGTTCCACTCTTGGCCATGTAACAGTGGAAAGAATTTCCCTTGCAAAATATCCCAAAGGTGCTTTTTCAAAAGGCCACTGGACTTTGTTCTTGAAGACGTTTCGCTTCTCATCCAAGAAGCTTCTTCAGTTCTGATAAGAAGCTTCTTGGATGAGAAGCGAAACGTCCTCAAGAGAAAAACCAAGAAAGTCCAGTGGCCTTTTGGAAAAGGACCCTTGGGAAAAGCCTGACCTGGATGACTCAGAATCTCCGTAGACATTTCCCTTGCAAATGTCACCTGTTGCCTTCTGGAAGATCCCCATTTCTGGATCCAAATGCCCAACACTTCCGCCACATTGCTCCGGGAAGATTTTTGCAGTGGGAAAGCTTTTGACCATCAACGGCCAAGGTTGACCGTTCCACTCACTCTCTCCACCTTCCCGATTTAAACTTTGCAACAAGTGGCACAAACTCTTGTTTAAAGATGTGACTTTGTGGCTTCTCTCTTCTGAACGGTTATTTCAGACAGTCGGTAAACAAGGAGGGACAGGGAGGTTTTGGGGAGGAGGCGTTGGGGGGACTGACTCAGCATCTGATGTGTCCGAAGGTGAGACACACTCTGGAAAATGCCAGCTTTTGCTTTATTGTTCTAACCTTTCTTTCAAACCCATCAAATAATTGGCCAACCCCACCAGGAGAGGGGAACAAACTTTCTTCCATTGGCCACACAAACCACATTTGGACGTGGTTAAGCCTTATTTTAAGGGGGAGGGGGAGAGGAACATCTGTCAGCTAGGTGTCTAGGACAGGAGTCAGAAGGCCAGCACTCCCAAGGTCCTCTCTGAAAGCAAGCTCTGTTGTTTTTTTTCCAAAGACTTTTACTTTCACAGCCCTTCCCAAAGAGGCTTTGGTTTGTGGATTGGAAACGGACCTAGTTCTCCACGCTCTGCCAATTGCTCAAAAGGGAATCCTTAAGGAAAAGAAATATTTTGGGAAAGTCTTAATAGAAGCCGAAAAGGCTACATGTCAGTTTAAAGAATGAGACCGGTGCTTTGGTGTGAAACAGAGAAGGGCAGTATAGGAAGGTGCTTGAGATGATGCATTGATGTGATGAATTATGAGACACCGGCTCAAGACCATCCCCAACACGGGTATCGTTGGCTTTATTTGCCTGCTCGAGATGGTACATTAAGAATTGTGAGACCCCTGTTTAAGACCATCCTCAACACGGAAGGCACATGGGTATCGTTGGCTTTGTTTGCCTGCTTGGGATGGTAGATTAAAAATTGTGAGACCATCCTCAACACGGAAGGCACATGGGTATTGTTGCATTCGTTTGCCGGCTTGAGGTGGTGTCTTAAGAATTGTGAGACCATCCTCAACATGGAAGGGACATGGGTATTGTTGCCTTCGTTTGCCTGCTTGGGGTGGTACATTAAAAATTGTGAGACCCCTGTTCAAGACCATTCTCAACATGGAAGGTATATGGATATTGTTGGCTGAGGAGGAGGAGGAGGAGGAGGAGGAGGAGGAGGAGGAAAAGAAGGAAGAGGAAGAAGGAGAGGAAGAAGAAGAAGAAGAAGAAGAAGAAGAAGGAAGAAGAAGAAGAAGAAGAAGAAGAAGAAGAAGAAGAAGGAGGAGGAGGAGGAGGAGGAGGAGGAAGAGGAAGCGGAAGAAGAAGAAGAAGAAGAAAAGAAGAAGAAGAAGAAGAAGAAGAAGAAGAAGAAGAAGAAGAAGAAGAAGAAGAAGAAGAAGAAGAAGAAGAAGAAGAAGAAGAAGAAGAAGAAGAAGAAGAAGAAGAAGAAGAAGAAGAAGAAGAAGAAGAAGAAGAAGAAGAAGAAGAAGAAGAAGAAGAAGAAGAAGAAGAAGAAGAAGAGTAGTTCTGAAAACAATTCTTGGGTAGTTCTTGGGTAGCAAACGGGAAGGGAATGTTGAGATAAATCAGGATCTACCCTCACTCCGTGTTGACTTCATTTCTCCTCTAAGATATCTTGGACATAGTTGTACAAATTGGCTGAACTGCCTAAAGTGTTCCTAGAAATGAAGGAAAAAAGTATGAACATAATTGCTTGGGTTGCCTTTGGAAACAGAACAGTCTTCGGATACTTTGCTGCTTTAATCCTCTGGAAATGTTTACTCTGTTCATCTCTCCTAGCTAATCCCTATTTAGCAATTTTAAGTTAGCTTTTATTTTTATTTTTTTTAAAGCTCTTTATTCCATCCTGAACTTGGAGAACAAGGTTCAACCTCACGGGCAACACAAATTGCCCTAGTCCAGGGGTAGGCCACCTTGGCTCTTTTATGACTCGTGGAGTTCAACTCCCAGAATTCCTGAGCCAGCCATGCTGAGGGGAAAGGGAGAGGTTTCCAAGCTGAGCCATGCTGGCTCAGGAATTCTGGGAGTTGAAGTCCACGAGTCATAAAAGAGCCAAGGTTGCCTACCCCTGCCCTAGTCCATAGCTCAGCTTCTAAGCTACAGAATTTGATTCTCCTAAGAAGGTTTGTGTAAATCTTTCAAAGCAGATGTCAATTGAATTCCCCCCCCCATCTCTTCTCCCAACTGAACCACAGAGTGGTGGAGAAAACTCTTCTGTTGCTGTCTGGATCCTGGAAAAATTACATTTTGCTAGGAATGAGCCAGACATTCTATACTTCCAAATTTAACATTCTGAAGATTGTGCTGCGCGCACACAGACCATTCACCACGAATTTAAATCTTTCCACCACTCTGAGAGTCTGATGTGTGAAGAAGGGGGAAAAAACAACAACAACAACCATGCAACCCCAAGGAAAATAATATTTTTTTATTAGGATGAGGGTATTTCAGTGCTGGGTTTAATCAAGAAACACCATCCAAAATAATGGACCCTGCAGCCGTGCACACAATCACCCCAGCTATTTAGAAGAATAACGGAGTGGGAAGGGACCGTGGAGGTCTTCTACTCCAATTCCCCTGGCCAAGGAGAAGAAGACTCAATATAATTTCAAATGGTTGTCCAGTCCCTTCTTAAAAATCTCCGGTGCAGTTGTTAAGTTGGAACAAGGTTGATAAGTGAATCTGGCTTCCCAATTGACTATGCTTGTCAGGAGGTCGCCAAAGGGGATCACGTGACCCCGGGACATGACAACCATCATAAATATGAGTCAGTGGCCAAGCATCTGAATTTTGGTCACGTGTCCATGGGATGCAGCAATGGCCGTACGTGGGAAAAATAGTCACAAGTCACTTTTTTTTCCCAGTGCCGAACGGTTGTAAGTCAAGGATTCTCTGACTTTCTGTAAAGCAGACATGGTGTCTTGGTCCTCCATTGCATCGTGTTTTTATGGACTGCTACCAGGTCATTCTAGGGCAGGGGTCCCCAACCCCCGGTCTGTGGACCTGTATCGGGCCGTGGCATGCCAGTGACCGGTCCACACAAACAAACAAAGCCCCATCCGTGGGATACAGGCAGCCCACAAAACCACGCACACTCTGGTCTGTGGTTTCTCCATGGAACTGGTCCCTGGTGCCCAAACGTTTGGGGACCTCTGTTCTAGGAGACCCCAACTGATGGCCAGGTTGCTTCTGAAATGGTTGAAGAATCCCTTCTTCCCTTGAAATGATTCTCCAGCTTGTCTGCTTGCAACACAGGACGCAACATTCTGAGAAGCTGTTTATGCTCAGCTTCGGCTGCCAGCTACAGCAACAATATAAACACAGAATAAGGGAAAGTTTCTCACCGTTATTTCTACCCAGACGCACAGAAAAAGCCCACAGCTTTGCTTATTTTAGAAGCAATTATCCTTTACAAAGCTTATTTGGCCACGCAACGCTTGTAAACTAAGCATGGGGCACCCTCCGTGTGATGTCGTGCGAGCAAACCCATCATGAGGTAACTGGGTTTTTTTGTGTGTGTGTGTGTTATCCCATGCAGCCCGTAATTCCCCTGGTCACATTTCCCCCCCCCTACCAGTAAGTCTTCAGCCCTACATTTGGGATCCAAGAGAAAAGTATCGGGAGGAAAAGGATAATTTAGTTAGCTAAAACATGAGCAGAAAAGTGAAAAACGGGTTGAATCAGAAGCTGCAAATAACAACTAAGCACGTGAATGTCAATGGAGATTCTCAGTCATCCAGGTCATGGCTGTCCTAAAGGTGCTTTTTCGTGAGGCAACTGGACTTTCTTGTTTTTCTTTGAAGATGTTTCGCTTCTCCTCCAAGAAGCTTCTTCAGCTCTGAGTGGATGGTGGGGAATGGAAGGATTTATACTCCTTGCAGACCGCTGGTCATTTGCCTCCTTTCAGAGAGTCGTTGAGGCCACCTGGAAGTTTACCTGTGTCCTCGGGGGTCACCTGAGTTGTGCAAATGTCCAGTTGCGTCCTGAAAGAGCACCTTTGGGATAAGCACCTGAAGGCCTTTTAATTAATTCTCCAGCAGACTTGGAAAGAAGAGATTACTCTGATGGTAATCTGTTCAGGATGTCCAAAGGTTCAGAGGGATCTCCTCAAGGAGACAAGAGACGTGAATCTGGGCAGCCTCCTTCTGCAGCCTTCCTGTGCCAGCTATAAGGTCACCAGGATATCCAAAAGTTGTTGAGATTCTAGGAAGAGTGCAGAGAAGAGCGACAAAAATGATTAAGGGACTGGAGGATAAAACACACGAAGAACGATTGCAGGAATTGGGTGTGTCTAGTCTAGTGAAAAGAAGGACCAGGGGAGACATGATAGCAGCCTTCCAATATCTCAAGGGCTGCCCCAAAGAGGAGGGGGTCAACCTGAAGGCAGGACAAGAAGCAACGGATGGAAACTAATCAAGGAGAGAAGCAACCTAGAACTAAGGAGAAATTTCCTGAGAGTGAGAACAATTAATTAGTGGAACAGAAGTTGCCTTCAGAAGTTGTGGGTGCTCCAATGCTGGAAGTTTTCAAGAAGAGACTGGACAGCCACTTGTCTGGAATGGTACAGAGTCTCCTGCTTGGGCAGGGGGCTGGACCAAAAGACCTCCAAGGTCCCCTCCAACTCTGTTATTCTGTGGATTGTCTCCAGAAGTTGTGAGTGCTCCATCACTGGAGGTTTTCAAGAAGAGATTGGACAAACACTTGTCTGGAATGGTATAGGGTCTCCTGCTTGAGCAGGAGGTTGGACTAGAAGACCTCCAAGGTCCCTTCCAACTCGGTCATTCGTTATCCTGTTAAGGTTAATTGACCTAGCTAACCCAGCTACAAACATGGTTCCTTTGTTAAAAGAAAAATCCATATTGGGAAAAGGTGAAGAAGGTGTTCTAAATCTTCCTTCCTGTTGCATTTTTCTTGTTTACCAAGCCTGGAGATTGACCATCAGGCCCTTGTCTTCCCAATCTAAATATGTTACCGCCAGACATTTACTCATTAGTAGCCCTATTAAGGTCACTGGGATTTCTCCGTAATAAATGCCTTTGGGCCGGCAGCCAATTTCTACACATACATCGACCCAAAGGAAGTGTGTGTCTTTTTTTTTTGGTGCTGTTTAACTGCAAGTCAAAGATAAATGGCTTAGACAAAATGAAACAGATTTGGATAAAAAGCTATAAATAGAGGTTAACCCTGAAGGAAACCTAGAGTGGGAATTGAGTGAACAAAAGCGTAACTTCTCCTAGGCTTGGCAGTAACCCGAAGTATATCCAGATGCACAAAAATCGAATTCATGCCTTCTCCATTTCTCCCATCAGGATGCTGCTATAGAGCATTGCGTGCCAAAACAACTGGACGCAAAGACAGTTCCCCCCCCCCCGGTGCCATCACTCTGCTAAACACCTAATTCCCACAGCATTGTCTTAGGCCTAATGATATTTACCCATGTGGTAGGGCTGCATTGCTATTATCCTTCTCATCTTCTCATCTTTCCTACTACCTTCACCTATGGGTATCCTATGATTTACCACTTGTTGTTTGTATGATTTAGGATTGTATTGTATTGTATGATTTAGGATCTGTGACTTATCACTTGGTTGTTTGTATGTACACAGAGAGCTTATGCACTGGAGACAAATTCCTTGTGTGTCCAATCACACTTGGTCAATAAAGAATTCTTTTCTCTCTTCTCTTCTCTTCTCTTCTCTTCTCTTCTCTTCTCTTCTCTTCTCTTCTCTTCTCTTCTCTTCTCTTCTCTTCTCTTCTCTTCTCTTCTCTTCTCTTCTCTTTTCTCTTCTCTTCTCTTCTCTTCTCTTCTCTTCTCTTCTCTTCTCTTCTCTTCCCTTCCCTTCCCTTCCCTTCCCTTCCAATCTCTTCTCTTCTCTTCTCTTCTCTTCTCTTCTCTTCTCTTCTCTTCTCTTCTCTTCTCTTCTCTTCTCTTCTCTTCTCTTCTCTTCCCTTCCCTTCCCTTCCCCTCCCTTCCCTTCCCTTCCCTTCCAATCTCTTCTCTTCTCTTCTCTTCTCTTCTCTTCTCTTCTCTTCTCTTCTCTTCTCTTCTCTTCTCTTCTCTTCTCTTCTCTTCTCTTCTCTTCTCCTCTTCTCTTCTCTTCTCTTCATTAGAGTAGACATACCCAATTCCATCAACCGTTCCTTATATGTTTTAGCCTCCAGCCCCCTGATCATCTTTGTTGCTCTTCTCTGTCCTCTTTCTAGCGTCTCAACATCCTTTTTACATCGTGGTTACCAAAACGGGATGCCAAGGCATTGTAAAGTGGTATTGATGGATAATACGTCCTCTACTCATTGTCCTCTACTATTATCCATATGGGTAATGTGTCCTCTACTCGTTGATGCCGCAAACAGAGCTTAGAAGCTTCTTGCATGCAAAACATATTCGCTACTACAGAGCTTAGAAGCTTCACACCAGGGAAGTGACTGGCCCATTTCAGCATGCGAGTCATGCCTCTTTCGCCGGAGATGGGAGTTAAAATTTTTGGTATGCAATACATGCGCTCTGTCGCGGCACTGTGATCCATCATGTTTTGTAGCAACTGTTCCCCTGCCAGGGGTTCGCCCCCAATTTCAGCAAAAGATCATTAACAGCCTTGCTATCCTAATCTCTTTCAGCTGGAACGCTAGGAGATTGGACCCCGGGAACTTCGAGATGTACATCACAGGTTCTGGCCCTTTTGCTCCCATCCCTTTGTGGAGAACAATAAGGTGTGGAGAAAGCATGTTCTACATCTTTCTGACTGTTCAGACGGTGGGGGGGGGGAAAGAGAGAGTGGGAGTGGGGAAGGGCTTAATTAAACTAAACAAAGTTCTCCTGGGACAGGGCAATATTAGGTAGATGGATTGGAAGCGGGGTGGGGGGAGAAAGCTTGCTGTATAGCTGGAAAACAAATAGCAAAGCTGGTCTTCCAATAAAAGTGAATATTTGTAACTCTGGGTTGAAATGAGCCGTGCTCTCTGAACTTGGTTGTTTTCTTGCAGATGCTTCAGGGCTAGAAGGGTGTGGGTTTTGTGGGGAGGAGGAGGAGGAGGAGGAGGAGGAGGAGGAGGTGGAGGAGGACAACGACGACAACTGTGGGGTCCTTGGTGCTCTCTGAGCTTGGTTGTTATCTTGCAGACATTTCATTACCCAACTAGGATACATCATCAGTGGTAGAAGAAGGGGTGGATGCGGGGATGATGATGATGATGAGGAGGAGGAGGAGGAGGAGGGTTCTTGGTGCTCTCTGAGCTTAGTTGCTTTCTTGCAGACATTTCATTACCCAACTAGAGAACATCATCAGTGCTAGAAGAGAGTGGGGTTTCCTCTCTCTCCCTTCTGGCACTGATGACACTACCTAGTTGGGGTAGTGAAACGTCTGCAAGTAAACAACCAAGCTCAGAGAGGACCCCTCAAAGCTGATCTCTCTAGGAGATTGGTGTTTGCAGTGAGATGCTTCCCTTGGTCTTGCTTTTCTTCTTCTTCTTGATTGATGACGTGCTGTCAAGTTGGCGTCAACTCTTAGCGACCGCATATATATATATATATATATATACAGTATTTCGTATGATGAGGCACGAAAAATAATAACAATAATAACATGAATAATAAGCCTTGCTTTTCTGACTCCGGCTATGCAGGTGGCAAAACAAATAGCACGAAGCAGAGCTTGTCTGCGGAAGGATTCCAAGCTTCCACGGCAAACAAAACTCAGAGAAGGGAGCCCGGAGAACCAAAACAGAAACACAAAGTTCCTGAAGCCAGACTCTTGCTCCTGGGACCAGATCAAAACAACCCAAAGTCCCCAAGATTCACTTAAGCTCCAGTCAAATTAGTTTACTATGTTACGATGTTTCCCCAAAGCAAAAGTGTTTACTTTGGAATTAAGACACAAGCAAGTGCACACACAAGCACACAGAGAACTTGCCAGCCTTCCCAAGGTGTCTTAGTAATTTGCAGAAGAATCAAGGGGAGGAGGACACCAGATCAAGGGGCACCAACCAGGTCTTCGGATCCCTGGCTCCATGATGGGTTAGGATGTGATTCAGGCAGGATGGAAGTGGGTGAGGAGGATTTCCAGACATTTCCCCTAACCGGCTCTCGGAGTAGATGACCTCACGTTCCAAAGTGGCTCAAGCATGGATGTCAAGAGGTTCTTTGTCTCAAGCTTGGATGTCAAGGTGCTAGCCTAAGGATCTTCTCTGATCAGTGGTGAACTTCTGTTTTCCTAAAGTCCAAGCCTCGTAAATAAGTTGTAGGAAAAGAAGAGAGAGAAAACTTTCTCTGTGTGTTGTGTGGTTTTCTTCTGCTTTATGTAGAGCATCTGCCACAAAGAAGAGGGGGTCAACCTATTTTCCAAAGCACCTGAAGCAGGAGAAGAAACCTATCAAGGAGAGAAGCAACCTAGAACTAAGGAGAAATTTCCTGACAGTGAGAACAGTTAACCAGTGGAACGACTTGCCTCCAGAAGTTGTCGGTGCTCCAACACTGGAAGTTTTTAAGAAGAGATTGGACAATCATTTGTCTGAAATGATGTAGGGTTTCCTGATGGAGCACAGAAGTCCTCCAAGATCCGTTCCAACTCTGTTGTTCTGTAGAAGCTGGAATATTGAAGTCATGGATTGGTAATCTTTTCTCAATTGGGTTCTTGGTGTTCACTAAGCTTGGTAATCTGTTACCTAGTGTGCTGATGAAAGATCTGCAAGAAAAAACACCAACAAACACCAAGATCTCAACAGTTCAAGGTTGAGTTGACGTGCATTCTCTGCTATTGGAACCATTCCTCCACTGGAGGTCACCTTCCCTTGAAGACACTGAGTGGGTGGATGGTGCTCACATCCAGAGTGAGTAGGACCCCCTTTCTTTCACACACATCATCCTTCCAAGGTCTGAGAAGGTCATATATCTAAATTAAACCCGCCAGCTTCATATACTTTCACCTACACCAATCTCTCCTTTCAAAACCACTGGGTAGATATATTTTTTTCTCCTCTTCTGTGCTTGGTCCACCCGAATTGAAAATTTGGAGACCAATGTCTTTGGCCATCCCAAAGGTGCTTTTTTTTCAAGAGGCAACGGGACTGCCTTGTTTTTTTCTTTGAAGACGTTTCGCTTCTCATCCAAGAAGCTTCTTCAGCTCTGACTGGACGGTGGGGAAATGGAAGGATTTATACTCCTTGCAGACTGCTGGTCATTTGCATTCTTTTAGAGAGTCGCTGAGGCCACTTGGAGGTTTACCCATGTTTTGCTTCTCATCCAAGGAGCTTCTTCACCTCCGACTGGATGGTGGGAAATGGGAGGATTTATACTCCTTGCAGACAGCTGGTCATTTGCCTTCTTTTAGAGAGTCGTTGAGGCCACTTGGAGGTTTACCCATGTTTTGCTTCTCCTCCAAGAAGCTTCTTCAGCTCTGACTGGACGGTGGGGAAATGGAAGGATCTATACTCCTTGCAGACCGCTGGTCCTTTGCCTTCTTTTAGAGAGACGTTGAGGCCACTTGGAGGTTTATCTGTGTCCTCAGGGTCACCCGAGTGGTGCAAATGGGCGTGGAGCCCTCTTGGGTTGTAGAATGGAGATAGATGTTGTCCTATCCCTCCCCCTCTGTTGAGAGAGACCAATTTCTTTGGCCCTTGTTGATCGCATTCTTAATTGAATCAGAATCTTCTCCAGGCAGACGACACAAAGTTAGTTTAAATATCAAATGGTGTTACAACCATTATTCTGGAAAAACTAGGGAAAAAAAATAGCAGTGTTTGGCTACTTTTACAATAGCTCAGCACTGTTTTTCTTCACTTGGCCAGGAAAAGGAATATAACAATGACTCCATGCGTGCTCTTTATACAATGGCTTTTATCACTCTGAAATTTCCCACAATCGCAATTTTTACTTGTTAGGAGAAAGTGGCAAGGATATGAGATCTGTCACCTTTCAAAAATAAAAATGCTGCGTTATTATCCTAATCAGGCTACATTTACACACGCGCCTGTACAGTATGTATGTATACTGCATCGAGTTCTGTTCACCACATCATAAAAAAAAGATGTTGAGGCTCTGGAAAGAGTACAGAGAAGAGCAACAAAGATGATCAGGGGGCTGGAGGCTAAAACATATAAGGAACGGTTGCAGGAATTGGCTATGGCTAGTTTAATGAAGAGAAGGACGAGGGGGGACAGGATAGCAGAGTTCCAGTATTTGAGGGGCTGCCACAAAGAAGAGGGGGTCAACCTGTTCTCCAAAGCACCTGAAAGCAGGACAAGAAGCAACGGATGGAAACTAATCAAGGAGAGAAGCAACCTAGAACCGAGGAGAAACTTCCTGACAGTTAGAACAATTAATCAGTGGAACAACTTGCCTCCAGAAGTTGTGGGTGCTCCATCACTGAAGGTTTTAATAAATAATAAAAAATAATAAAATAATAAAGTTGGAAGGGACCTTGGAGGTCATCGAGTCCAACCCCCTGCTCAGGCAGGAAACCCTATACCATTTCGGACAAATGGCTGTCCAGTCTCTTCTTAAAAACTTCCAGCGTTGGAGCATTCACCGCTTCTGGAGGCAGGTTGTTCCACTGGTTAATTGTTCTAACTGTCAGGAAGTTTCTCCTCAGTTCCAGGTTGCTTCTCTCCTTGACTAATTTCCATCCATTACTTCTTGTCCTGCCCTCAGGCGCCTTGGAGAATAGCTTGACTCCCTCTTCTTTGGGGAAGCCCCTGAGATACTGGAACTCTGCTATCATGTCACCCCTAGTCCTTCTTTTCATTAAACTAGACATACCCAATTCCAGCAAACGTTCCTGATATGCTTTAGCCTCCAGTCCCCTAATCATCTTTGTTGCCCTTCTCTGCACTCTTTCTAGAGTCTCAACATCTTTTTTACATCATGGTGACCAAAGAAGAGCTTGGACAGCCACTTGTCTGAAATGGACTAGGGTCTCCTGCTTGAGCAAGGGGTTGGACTAGAAGACCTCCAAGGTCCTTTCCAAATTTGTCATTCTGTTCTGTTCATGTATGCCGCATGCCCGCACACGCATATACATAAAAGTGCAGCTTCCCATTCTTCAACATCTTGCAGTAATCGGCCAGCAGTTCATAGAGAACACAAGATGAAAACAGTACCCTTATTTGCGTTGTGTCTATGTGACTTCGAAAGGACTCTTTGTGGGGTTTGGATCCTCTCCCTGGAATGTTTGTGCTTTCAGCAAAAGGCAGTTGAAATGTTTGCACGTTTTATTTCATTTGGAGCCCAAGACCTGTATATACGCATTTTATTATGCTGGCCCTTTTTCTTGGTGGCACCTGAAAAGTGTTTTCGCCTCTGTTCTACATTATTGTGTTATTCGTGCATGTAGATTATTATATAGCTGTTGGCAGCCCAAGGACTTGTGCTCTCTCTGTTTATGTGCGTGTTTTTTCTCTCTCTCTCTCTCTGTGCATGTGTGTGTGTGTATTTGTGAAAGAGAGACAGAGGAGCATTGTGTCAGGAAGAGCCAAGAACACATCTGTGCCACACAGCATGGAAGATACACTGCATTGTTTGAAGGCAACGTTGCCAGACGCACAATCAAAATAAATGGAGCAACTTTTCAATAATGTTTAGTCTTGCCTGAAAATAAATATGCTGTCAGTGTATGTTCCTATGAAGTCAGTGCTAAGAAGGCAGTTTCCATGGTCATTAGGATGCTTTGCCTTAGAGACAGAGGACAGGAGAATACTGACACCGAACGATCTTCCTTTTCAGCTGCTGGTATCAGCATCACTGTTTGAAAAACAAAAATATAAACCTTTCGCCGGTGAGCATAAGGCAGGGGTAGGCAACCTAGGCTCTTTTATGACTCGTGGACTTCAACTCCCAGAATTCCTGAACCAGCCATGCTGGCTCAGGAATTCTGGGAGTTGAAATCCACGAGTCATAAAAGAGCCAAGGTTGCCTACCCCTGGCATTGGGGATCCTTGCTGGATCCCACTGTACGGTATAATCTGCAGAGTGAAGCCATATTTATCCATTAAAGCTTAGACCATGATCCACGTGAATGATAGGGTTGGCACCATGCCACAGGTGGGTTTTAGTTTCATTTTGGTTGTCTGAACCCATCGCAAAACACCTTTCAGAGCTTAGCACGCCCAGCAAAAAAAAACCCTGTGACTTACGCATTGAATCATGTTGTTAGGAGCTGTGGTGGCGCAGTGGTTAGAATGCAGCATTACAGGCTAACTCTGCCCATGGAGTTCGATCCTGACCGGCTCAAGGTTGACTCAGCCTTCCACCCTTCTGAGATCAGTAAAATGAGGACCCAGATTGTTGGGGGGCAAGAGGCCGGCTCTGTAAACCGCTTAGAGAGGGCTGTAAAGCACTGTGAAGCAGTATACAAGTCTAAGTGCTATTGCTATTGGGAAACTCTTAGCTAGGCAGAAAGGAGGGGTCAAGCAAGGAACTAGTCTGGAATCCTTGCGCAATCGCAAGAGGCACAAGCCTGTCATTTGCCCCCTTAGTTCCACGAAACCTTGTCTGGTTGTTTCCAAGGGAAGGCAAGCAATCTGAGGAGATTCTTGTATTATAGGTGGTACACAACAAAGCCCTTGACTTGGACCTTTCACGAGGGGATCTGGTTGCTTGCATCTGACACATCTGACACAAAGTGGAACCTTGGACCGGGATCACATCAACTATCACTTTGCCCCATTTATTGCAGACAGACCTGACGGGTGTGGACATCCTGGGACTTCATAAAGTAGCCGATCTTCTCTGTGGTAGCCCCCATAACATGAAACACACTAACCTTGAGCACTCCGAAAGTATTTTTTTGTTGCATTCAGAACGGTCCCTTGTTCAACCGGCTGTCGGCCCCAGCTGATTCACTCAAGGCAGCTCCTTTGTGTGGGTGCATTATTGTTTCATTAGTCGCACATCCCTGGCCTGTGTTGCATACCATCCAGAGTCATAAAACTGTGGCAGCCCACCAGATCTAGCAAACAAATAAATAAGGGGCTGCGGCAAAATATTTCAGATGCTGCAATATTCTGTTGTTTTCCTACTCTTCTGCCACTTCACCAAAACACATTTGGCTTTCTTCGGTCTGAGGTTTTTAATTTTCCGCGAGGGCGTCTTTCCTTCCTTCCTTCCTTCCTTCCTTCCTTCCTTCCTTCCTTCCTTTCTTTTACTTATTCATTTGTTTTATTGATTCCTGAATTTACACCCCGCTTTTCGGCGCCTTCCAACCGTGAAGGCAAACTTACCCAACGTCGGCAACGACTAACGAAGGATAATTCCTAACAGCTTGAAGGCAACTCATGAGCATCGCTGCTTAGCATCGTGACCTACGGACCTCAAAAGATGTCTTTTAAAGGTTGCACGAATGCGCCGGCTATAGAATGGACTGGGGTTACTGTTTGAGGAAAGCTCACTTTATCTCCTACCCATTCATTACCCTCATTTTATGAACTTGGGCCAAATAAACAAGAGATTTCTTTTTTTTTTTTCCTCCAGAAGGAGGAGAAAGAAAGAAAGAAAGAAAGGAAAAAAATTAAATAAATCCACTTCTGCTGATAGTCATTGCAACATCTCCCATTAATGAGTTCCACCAGACATTTCAGCATGTCGTGAGTCAACCTTGTGGTGGCCTCTTTTACAGGTCCTACATTCTCCCCTCCCACCCCTTAACCCCCATATTCTGAGTCAAAAGTAACTTAGAAGCGTAGCTGGGCGGGTAGGAATTGGCGAGGCATCCTTCTCCTTCCAGCTCACAATCCAGAACTTGGCATTTGTCTCCTTGTGAAATACAATCGCCTTTAATTAATACTACGATGATCCGTCTGGCATTTTAGCGAGCTCAACAGCCGGTGCGTTTCCACCTGGGCCTCATGCCCACTTGACACTCTGATAAATAACATTTAAAGACTTGTGAGGAGGAAAGCTTCCGGAGCACTCTCTGGAAGTCAAGCTATCTCTTTGTTCTCAAATCCCACTGTCTGGCGGTAGGGAACTGGGAAGCTGGCAGCTGTGGTTGATCGCTTGCGTCTTTTGCAAAGATTGGAGAGAACGGGACTTTTTTTTTTTTATCTGTCGCTGCTTTGGACATTTCTCCCGCAGCTTCGTAGCCTTTCCCAATGTCAGGCATTGGTTTGGAAAGAGGAAAGATCATGTATTACCAATAAAGGAGAATACGTGTAGCTCAGGGTTGAAATGAGGGGTCCTTGGTGCTCTCTGAGCTCAGTGGTTTTCTTGCAGGAGTTTCATGACCCAACTAGTTGGCATCATCAGGGCTAGATGGGAGGGGAGTTTGCAGGGAGGAGGAGGGGAGGAGGAGGAGGAGGAGGAGGAGGAGAACTGTGGGGTCCTTGGTGCTCTCAAAGTTCGGTGGTTTTCTTGCAGACATTACCCAAACTAGGTAGCATCATCAGTGCTAGACAGGAGGGGAGTTTGCAGGAGGAGGAGGAGAGGAGGAGGAGGAGGAGGAGGAGGAGGAGGAGGAGGAGGAGGAGGAGGAGGAGGAGGAGGAGGAGAGAACTGTGGGGTCCTTGGTGCTCTCAAAGTTCGGTGGTTTTCTTGCAGACATTACCCAAACTAGTAGCATCTTCAGTGCTAGACAGGAGGGGAGTTTGCAGGGAGGAGGAGGAGGAGGAGGAGGAGGAGGAGGAGGAGGAGGAGGAGGAGGAGGAAAATGATTGAGGGTTCCTTGATGCTCTCAGAGTTTGGTAGATTTCTTGCAGATGTTTCATTACCCAAACTAGGTAACATCATCAGTGCTAGAAGGAGAGAGTAAAGCCCACTCCCTTCTAGCACTGATGATGTTACCTAGTTTGGGTAATGAAACATCTGCAAAAAAACCAACCAGGCTCAGAGAGCACCAAGGACCCCCTCAAGACCATGTATTCTTCAGTCACTAGAATATGGTTTGGGATGGCTTCAGGAGAACTAGTGATATTCCCAAAATGGGTCAAGCCAGGCTGCACTATAACTCCAATCCTAACCTAGATGCATCTTCTGGACTTTGGACCTGGAAGCATACAGTGATGCAACGTTTGGGAGGTGTAGTCTTCCCACACTTTTCTTTCCATACTATCTCTTACTCTATCCATCCTTAGACTAGAAGACTACTGGGAAGCTTCATAATGTTGATGGTTCTTCTCCACTGGCCAGGAAGAAAGACACATTTGGATGGAAACCTGGAACTCTCCTGCTCCATTTAATGGCCTGCACAACGCATTGGCTTCTTGACCCTGGTTAAGTATGTTGTGTGACCACACCTAGCCATGATTAAGAAGCCAAAGTGAGTGTAGTGAATGAAGATGTTTGGATCTTGTCTTCTCAAGGGAACAGCAAAGGATCTTACAGGTCTGGTAGAAACTCTACCTGTCCTATCACCAAAGTGCTTTTTCAGGAGGCAACTGGACTTTCTTGTTCTTCTTTGAAGACGTTTCACTTCTCATCCCAGAAGCTTCTTCAGCTCTGACTGGATGGTGGGGAATGGAAGGATTTATACTCCTTGCTGGTCCTTTGCCTTCTTTTAGAGAGCCGTTGAGGCCACCTGGAGGTTTACCTGTGTCCTCGGGGGTCACCCGAGCAGTGCAAATGGGTGTGGAGCCTTCTTGGAACTGCTGAAGGAGAATCTCCCTAGACATTTATCACCAACAGGCACACTTGAACATCTGGCACGATTCAAACAAACACAGGTCCAAATTGTCAGTGGGGCAAGCCATCCATCATTAGCAAGAGCATCCCATCCCAGCAGTGTGTTTGGACGGTGCCAACAAACAGCATGGCCCACACACTTTCCCATCTGGTCATTCAGCTATCAAAACGCCCTCTCTGACACGACACTTGGCGTCCTGAGAAGTTAGGAAATCTTGGACCTTCTGCAGGGTGGGGGAAAAACCGCCTTCTCTGAGTGGGCAATTTCTAGCGGCGTGAATTGTGTAGGCAACTATTTTTACCCTGTAGCCCTTCAAGTGTCCTCTCTCCAGCACGTTCGTGCACCACCACCACCCCCCGAAGTGAGGTTTAACCTGGGTGGGCTTAAAAAAATAAGGTGGAGAAAGACAGACGGACGGGCAGATGAAATGGCCAACAACAGAGCCAGTGGTTGGTTCTCCCCAAAGAGGGTTAGAGTCAGGATCTGGGTGGGCTGCACTGAGGGAGACTTTGTATCTGGGAATGATTGACGAAGCTGCTCACGGCAAGATGAAAAAAAAAAGAGAAAAAAACACCCTGAAGGCTTTGAACTTGAATTTAGCACCTGAGGCCCCTCTGAGTGAAAGTACTGGGTTTCTTTTCACGGTCCCTCTGGAGCTGCCAAGCTACATCCCGAGAAAGCAAATGTAAAGATCTCTAGGAAAACCACGATGACCCTTTGCTGACCTTTCCATATGAATGAGAGTTTAGAAGATCTTCAACCCCAGCTACTGTGGGTCCCTCTGCAAGGTCCAGATAAGGTTCCCTCCCCCCCCACACCTTTTTTAACGTTAAAAAAAGATAAATCTTGTTTTTGATATTTCACAAGTGCCTCTCGACATCTCGTACGAAGCGAGGGTGCTCCGGGCCATCGTTGTGAAAGGAGCGTCAATTTTTTTTAAAGGATTCTATCGCAATTCCATTTTATTTTGTGGCGGAGAATTAGATGCATGTGTCTCCTTAAGTGGGGTGACAATGGAATCCCTCTTGTTGCTGAAAGCCAGCTTCAGCTCCATGGTGGAACATCTGTTCTGGATCTGGAAGGTCTTAAATTGTGGTCTTGATTCTTCAGAATGGACAGGGAAAGACAGTTTCGGTCACGCTGGGTGGATGTACTAGCTAAGATTGACCAAGAGATAATGACAGAAGGCAACACTAGGACTATAGTTTGCACACAGACTGTTGAAGCTTTGATTTCCAAGGTCCAAGAACTGAGAAGTGATGCTGCTTCAAATCCTTAAGTGCTGCTGTCAGAGACAGTTAACAATATTGGTTTAGATAAATAGGTAGACATAAACCTGACAGAATGGAATGGAATGGAATGGAATGGAGTAGAGTAGAGTAGAGTAGAGTAGAGTAGAGTAGAGTAGAGTAGAGTAGAGTAGAATAGAATAGAATAGAATAGAATAGAATAGAACAGAATAGAATAGAATGGAATGGAATGGAATGGAATGGAATGGAATGGAATGGAATAGAATAGAATAGAATAGAATAGAATAGAATAGAATAGAATAGAATAGAATAGAATAGAATAGAATAGAATAGAATAGAATAGAATAGAATAGAATGGAATGGAAAATAGAATAGAATAGAATAGAATAGAATAGAATAGAATAGAATAGAATAGAATAGAGTAGAGTAGAGTAGAGTAGAGTAGAGTAGAGCAGAGCAGAGCAGAGTAGAGTAGAGTAGAGTAGAGTAGATAAATACAGAATAAATACAAAATATGGAATAGAGTACAGAACAGAACTCTCTCCCTCCCTCTCTCTCCCTTCCTCCATCCATTCCTCCCTGTCTCCCTCCCTCCCCCTCTCCCTCCCTCCCTCCCTCTCTCTCTCTTCCTCTATCCATTCCTCCCTCCTTCTCTCTCCCTCTCTCCCTCTCCCTCCCTCCTTCCCTCTCTCTCTCTCTCTCTCTCTCTGTCCCTCCCTCTCCCTCCCTCCATTCCTCCTCTCTCCCTCCCTCCCTCCCTCCCCTCTCTCCCTCCCTCCCTCCTCCCTCCCTCCTCTCTCTCCCTCCTCCCTCTCTCCTCCCTCCCTCTCCTTCCTCCCTCCCTCCCTCCCTCCCTCTCCCTCTCCCTCTCTCTCTCTCTCCAAAGCCATAGGCAGCAGGCAACTGGAAGACCGATCAATATTGTCAGAAGCAGAGAGACTTGTGTGCCTTCAGATCGTTCATCTCTGGCTGATTTGTAAAGTTTAATTTCTATAATGGGGTTGTGGTGGCCAAACTGTTCTCTGGGTTCCTCTCCAGCGCTTTCTGCTGAGAAGAAATTACTGAATAGAGGGATGAGTCACCCTGTAGGAGGAGATGTAACAGCAAACATCAATATTCCCGTTTTAAAGCCGGGAGGGAGGGAGGATGAAAATAGGGGCGGGTGGGTCTGCTGAAATAAATCACCTCCCTCTTTCTTCCCCTCCCTTCTTTTTTCCAAGCTGCCTTCGCCTAGGCTACAAACAACCAGGAGTCCATCTAGAGAAGGAGAAGTCAAGCAGGATTTCCTAGGGGAGCCCATCTTTATAACTTATGCATTGCCTGGAAATGCCATAAGAAATTAATATGTGTTACAGAAACAGCAGCAAAGCATTAATATTTCAATGGCGGGGAGTGGGGGGGGGGCGAGGGGAGGAGGGGAGAAATGCATATTTAATTTGAAAGCCTCGGTTTGAAAGCGAAAACGACAAGGCTGACACAGACGGCGGCAGTTGCTCCTTGTTAAGAAACGTTAATGATTGATTGTCACCACCCATTTATATATATATATACATATATATTTTCCTTCCGTTACATAATGCCTCGGAAATATTGATGAAGCGATTAGTCAGGACCCTCCCCCAAGAAGAAGCAGAAGAAGCGAAACCTTCTGGAGGACTGAAAGAAGGATGCAAGGGAGAAGAAGATGGGGGGGGTTTCTAATTGCCCCTCATTATGCCAATTCTGCAGACGGAACACAAATCAGAACACCCACCAAACATCTCGCAACGTCTCCCGTGCTGGTCCATTCTTGAGGAGGCCCAGTGTCAAGGTTGCGATGATCCCAGCGGAGTAAGCACAGCTGAGACTTTCCAATCTCTTAGTGCAAAACTTTATTGAGTACACCATTTCGGCACAGATGAGTGGAAAATCAGCTCCGGCTAATTGGCGCCAAATCAGTATATTCAAAGTATAGGAACTCCTCTCCTCCCACGGTGCAGGTCACATTGTCCAATTAAGACAGTTATTGTGCTAAAAAAAAAAAAATTGTTCTCAGTAAATAATTCTTGAAGGACCTTGCTTCTCAAGCTTAGTCGCTCAGCACCTGCAATCCACATTCCATTTCCCCAATCCCGCCCCCCGGGTCTGTAGGCAAGCTAAGAAGCAGCAATGGCTGAAGCAGCCTAAGCGTTCTTCAAAGCTTGACACCCAGCTCAGCTAGTCCCCAAGTCCTCCAAGAAGCTCCTTTGAGTCTTCAAGGAAAAGCAAAAGTCCAGTTGCCTTGGGAAAAAGCACCTTTGGGACCAGCATGGGCTGTATGACTAAGAATTCCTTTGAAATGACAGTTTGATTACATTTTTGGATGCTTGTTTGTTTTTCCCCCTCCCCCCAAGATATTTGCCCGTGCCACACTTGGCGAAGATGTTCCTGTGAAACTTGTTATCATACACATTTAATATAGATTTCCGCAAGTGAAGTACATTAGCTGAAAGCTTTCTGCTGCTAGTCACTGGAAGGCAGCAGAAATAAGATTTTTTGGCAAACCTCCTTTGAATTTGAAAAAAAAAATGAATCCAAGAGGAAATGACCCTTTGGATGCAATAGGTTTTTTACCATGAGCTGAACTTGGAAGCTGATCAAATGGAATTCTGGCTGTATAACAACAACAGCAACAACAGCAACAGCAATAACAACAACAACAACAACAACAACAACAACAACAACAATAATAATAATAAAGTTGGAAAGGACCTTGGAGGTCTTCTAGTCCAATCCCTGAATTAACAATCATACCTTTGGTTTAATGGTAGGACTTGCCTAACCTGATGTAGGAGAAGAACAGGCAGAGCTAGGGGGTCAGAATTAAATGCGCCGTCATTTAGAGTCCTTCCACGATAGCAATATTCCAGTATTTGAGGGGCTGCCACAAAGAAGAGGGGATCAAATTATTCTCCAAAGCACCAGATGAAAGGACAAGAAGCAACGGATGGAAACTGATCAAGGAGAGAAGCAACCTAGAACTAAGGAGGTGAGGACAATTAACCAGTGGTACGGCTTGCCTCCAGAAATCGTGGGCGCTCCATCACTGGAGGGTTTTTAAGAAGAGACTGGACAGTCACTTGTCTGAGATGGTTTAGGTTCTCCTGCTTGAGCAGGGGGCTGGACGTAGAAGACCTGCAAGGTCCTTTCCAGCTCTATTCTATTCTATATTCCCATTGCCGCAAATGATCCAAGCTAGGATGCTATCCCAGTGGATTAAACTTAGTTGTCGATCCTCAGCCTGCTCTAGTCTATTGGGTGCTTGTGAGGATTTAAAACAGGAGGGCTCTGAAACCACCCTGTTGTCTGCACGTCTGAATCCTTAGCTTAGGGCGGGGTAGGCAACCTTGGCTCTTTTATGACTCGTGGACTTCAACTCCCAGAATTCCTGAGCCAGCCATGCTGAGGGGAAAGGGAGAGGTTTCCAAGCTGAGCCATGCTGGCTCAGGAATTCTGGGAGTTGAAGTCCAGGAGTCATGAGGGGGCCATAGTTCCCCCATGCTGGCTCAGGAATTCTGGGAGTTGAAGTCCACGAGTCATAAAAGAGCCAAGGTTGCCTACCCCTGGCTTAGGGAATGGGTGAACCTTATTTGGACCGTGACCTTCATCCATGTCACTGTGCTTGAAGCCGCCAAAGCCTGCATCTTCACCCACCCAGTGTATTTCTCATGCAGGATCGTCGCGTAAGAAAGAGAAGAAGCAAACTAACTCGATGGATCCTAACCAGTTAGCCATACAATCCCCCCCAAGACAAAGCTGACAAACGGACCCGCTTTGTCTCTTGACTCCTCTTGAAGTCAGAAGAAGGCAAACACAAGTCAGGAGGGAACAAAACAACAAAAAACGAAGAAATCCCATCGTCTGCTGGATATTCTCCTTCTGCATAGCTTTGCTGAGTGCAGCATTTACAGGAAGATCCTTTGCGTGGCTATTGCGTACCAGATTTTACAGTTAGAAGGGTGGCTTCTGCACAGTGGGGTTGAACTGTTTCCTTGCTTTGTGTGAGCGTTGGGTTGTTTTTATTTCTACTGCTACTTAAAAGGCCATGTCTTTCTCCTCCCCGACGATCTTGGAGGCATCTAGTGAAGGTCTCAGCTGCCACGCTTGGAATGTTTTCCTTTTATTCACTCCTGGGGTTCCTTCCCTTTCTGGGATCGATCAATCAAGCCATGGCTGCCTCGGTGGAACCCTGAGGGGGGGGAGAAAAAGAGAAAGAGAGAGAATGAGAGAGAGAGAAAATGAAAGAGAGAGAGAGAATGAGTGAGAGAGAGAGAGAATGAAAGAGAGAGAGAGAATGAAAGAGAGAGAGAATGAAAGAGAGAGAGAGAATGGAGAGAAACAGACACACAGAGAAAGAGAGAGAGAGAGAATGAGAGAGAGAGACAGACAGACAGATACACAGAGAGAGAATGAGAGAGGGAGAGAGAGAGAGAATGAGAGAGAGACAGACACAGAGAGAAAGAGAGAGAAAGAATGAGAGAGACACAGAGAGAAAGAGAGACAGAATGAGAGAGAGAGACAGAGACAGACAGATACAGAGAGAGAATGAAAGAGAGAGGGAGAAAGAGAGACAGAATGAGAGAGAGAGAGAATGAGAGAGACAGACAGACAGACAGATACAGAGAGAGAATGAAAGAGAGGGGGAGAAAGAGAGAGAGAGAATGAGGGAGACAGATAGACAGATACAAAGAGAGAGAGAGAGAGAGAGAGAATGAAAGAGAGAGGGGAAAGAGAGAGAGAGACTAGATAAGGGTCAACACAACACAACACAACACTAGCTTTCTTCTTCCAGCATTCTCAACCCCCCTGCAGCTATTCCATCCTATCTCACCTTGCCGCCATCAAAGACAAAGGCTTTGGGGGCATGGAGAGCAGTTGTGGAGTTTGTGTGTTTATGCTTTCTTTGCTTCACCGGCTTTTGGTGTCTTTTTCCTACGTTTCTGTGGTTTTCTCACAGTTGTGTTTTAGGTTTCTTTCTGCTTAACTTTCCCCAAAACTTGGCAGTTTAAGGTTGCTCCAGAGCGACCACCTGTCCCTTTGAGTATCCCTTCAGTGGCAGAACATGTGGCCTGTAAATTGCGCGCAGCAAAGTTTCGACCGTAGACCTGCCTGCTCTTCTGAGTAACGGACTTAACGAGTGGATAACCTGCTAGCTTGGAGACTGACTTGATGGCCTCTGATACAGCCAAACCTTCTACCTGTGAAGAGACTGGCATCACTAAGACACACCTTTCGCTGCCCGCATCTCTGCTCTCCCTGCCTGAGCTCTTGAAGAATGCTTTCAGTTCCTATTTTGTTTTTAAGGAAACTGGGAAGCTGATATGCTGCCTATCCCCAAATGTCGGCCGTTTTATTTGTAGCCTGCGCAGAGAGATCCAAAGCACCAATATTTGTACCTCAGGGTTGAACTGTGGGATCCTCTGAGCTTGGTGGTTTTCTTGCAGATATTTTGTGATCCAACTAGGTAGCATCACCAGCGCTAAAAGGGAGAGCGCAAATCCCCACTCCCTTCTAGCACTGATGATGTTCCCTAGTTGGGTCATGAAAGGTCTGCAAGAAAAGAAGCAAGCTCAGAGAGCACCGGGGACCCCCACATTCCTCCTCCTCCTCCTCCTCCTCTCTTCAAACCCTACTCCCTTCTAGCACTGAAGTTATTACATAATTGGGTAATGAAATGTCTGCAAGAAAACAACCAACCACAGAGAGCATCAAGGACCCCACAGTTCTCCTCCTCCTCCTCCTCCTCCCAATCCTCCTTCTTTTCTTCCACTCCACAAACTCCACTCCCTTCTAGCACTGATGATGTTCCCTAGCTGGCTGAGGAATTCTGGGAGTTGAAGTCCACAAGTCATCAAAGGGCCAACTTTGAAGACCCCTGTCCTAAACTTCCTTAGGATTGAGGAACTGGATTCAACTAGGCTGGTTTTCTTCTTCACATCTCACCCAAAGTCAGGGGGTCTTCAAACTTGGCCCTTTGATGACTTGTGGACTTCAACTCCCAGAATTCCTCAGCCAGCCTCCATTTTGTTTTTTAGATTTAAGACAGGGGTCTTCAAACTTGGCCCTTTGATGACTTGTGGACTTCAACTCCCAGAATTCCTCAGCCAGCCTCCATTTTGTTTTTTAGATTTAAGACAGGGGTCTTCAAACTTGGCCCTTTGATGACTTGTGGACTTCAACTCCCAGAATTCCTCAGCCAGCCTCCATTTTGTTTGTTAGTTTTAAGACAGGGGTCTTCCAACTGGGCCCTTTGATGACTTGTGGACTTCAACTCCCAGAATTCCTCAGCTGCTGACTGAGGAATTCTGGGAGTTGAAGTCCACAAGTCATCAAAGGGCCAAGTTTGAAGACCCCTGACCTAGGAAATGAATCATGGCCAATGTAGACTTTTTGTGTGTGTGTGTAAGAGAACAATCTCTCAATGTCTCCTACCCTGTCATTTTCCTTCACCAAACTAAAACAAAAAGGGGGGGAAAAATACACCTTCCACCTTTGAACTCTCTTTTTTTTTAAAATAATAATAATAATAATAATAATAATAATAATAATAATAATAATACACAGAGATTAAACAAAAGGAAGATGTAGCTTTGGTTCCCCCCCCCTGTTCCTTCAGCCCAGCCAGTGGGCTGGATTTAGTCATACTTCAGAGTAATCTCATTGAAGAAAAGAGTTCGAATTTGTCAGCTCTGACTAATTTGAGCTCTGTTGTATGACTAACGGCTGGAACCGTCCCAGTGTTTTTTAAGCCACTTTCCTTATTCCGATGATTAGATAAATAGAGCAGTTTGTGCCAGGATTTTTCCCCTGTACATTTTTATGTGGAGTTGAGAGACTTCGAATCGTCTGTCATCTCTCTTAGAAGGCGAGACACGTACTTATTGTATTTAGTCTGCAAAATCTTATCTCTCTCTCTCTCTCTTTCAAAGTCCTGCACGCAACGGTCCTTGGGCTGGATGGCCAAGTCAGATATTGAATGTCGGAAGGGAAGGTCCAGGAATTGGGTTCGTTGTGACGATCGACTTGTCTGATCTCCACAGTGCTGTGAATTGAATCGGAATAGAGCCTGAAGGGACCTTGGAGGTCATCTAGTCCCACCCTCTGCTGAAGCAGGAGAGGCTATACTACGGCATTTCAGACAGGTGGCTGTCCAGCCCCTTCTGAAAAACCTCCAGTGATGGAACACCCACGATTTCTGGTGGCAAGCTGTTCCACTGGTTAATTGTCCTCACTGTCAGGAAGTTTCTTCTGAATTCCAGGTGGCTTCTCTCCTTGGTTAGTTTCCATCCGTCGCTTCTTGTCCTGCCTTCTGGTGCTTTGGGAAATAAGTTGACCCCCCCCCCCATGTCCCTAACTTAACAACTGCAGTGATTCATTTAACAACTGTGGCCAGAAAAATGGGGGCAAAACTCACTTAAAAACTGTTTCGCTTTGTGGGAAGTCAGCCCCTCAGAGAAGGAAATATTAAAAGGGCAGAAAAATATATTTCCTCAAAAAGGATTTTAAAAGCGGAAGCCAACCCTGCCCCCAAATCTCTCTGTCCCAAGCAGGAGCCAGCTCTTTACAAATGCAGATGAAAACCATCAGAAAGGCCCCAGCTAGGAGATCAAGAAGACAAAGACCTAAAATCTGCATACCCCACCTGAGATGGGGCATAATAGGACTAACCCATCACCATCAAGAATACCAGAGAGGCACACCTAAACTCAGGTCAGAATACGTGACACAGGAAATAGCCTCAAAGTCCATGCCACAGGAACAGGAAACTATTCCAAACAAAAGGCTTCCAGAGGGTATAAAGACCTACTCCCCACAGGTGCTCGGCCCTTGATTTCTCTCCTCCTTCCTGCCAGAACCATCTTTCAGTCTGGCTCTTCAATAAACTGCAACTTTCTTCCCAAAGCAGTCGCCATGTTGTTTATTTATCCCCGGCTTGGATGAACCAGGATGAAGACTTCTCTTCCCACAGCTTAGCAACAGAGAGTTTGGGTTCAATTGTGGCCGTAAGCTGAGGTCAACCTGTGTTCTATTCTGACTCCTTAGCTCTTCCGGGTTCCCTGAAGATTGATTGATGGGGAAGGATCATTTCTAGAGCCAAACTTGGAAAGGGGAAACTTCCAGCCCAGAGGGTAGATGTCTAAGAAGCATTTCTACAGCAATGTTTTTTTTTAAATTGCGGATGTCTTTCCCCCTCCCAGAGGGCAAGAACTGGAAAGATTTGTCTTTCTCCTTGCAGTATTTATTTACTATTTCCTGTGAACTCCTTGCCATTAGGGAAAAGGAAAAAAAAAAGAAAAAGGAAAAGAAAGGAAGAAAGAAAACTTAGAGGCAGTAGTCCTGGCGGCGGTGATCTCGCAAAAGTTGAAAATGAGCTGAAGGTGATTTCCCAAGGATCCCGTTTTGGGTGCAGCACGGAGAGGAACCCCCCTACGGAGGAGGTGGGCCAAGCAATAAGGATTCCAGATGAGAAGACAACTCTGGTGTGAGAAGGTCAGGGGAGGGGAGGATTTATGGGGAAGGAGACACACTGGGAGTCATTCTGGGCTGGTTATGCAAAGAGGACAAGACGAGGGAGGTTAGGTGGAGACCCTGATGGGAAATGTTAACGGTGAGCAAGGAGGATTTGCGTTTCCTAAAGAGTTCAGAGAGTCAATCTCAAAGGTTGTTGTTCTTTCATTAAGCTTTTTTTTTTTTTTGGCAACCTGTGCTTCTTTTGGGCAGGTGTTTAGGAGAGTGTGTTTTTGTGGGAGGAGGTGGAGGAGGAGGTGGAGGAGGAGGAGAAGGAGAAGGAGGACTGTTGGCTTCTTGGTGCTCCCTGAGCTTGCTGTGGTTTCCTTGTAGATGTTTCATAATCCAACTAGGGAACATCATCAGTGCTAGGAGGAGGAGGAGGAGGAGGAGGGAGGAGAGAGAGGAGAAGAGAAGAGAAGAGAAGAGAAGAGAAGAAAGAAGAGAAAGGAAGAGAAGAGAAGAGAAGAGAAGAGAAGAGAAGAGAAGAGAAGAAGAAGAGAAAGAAAGAGAATTCTTATTGCTAGGAGAGGCTAGGATCAAGGAGAGATTCAACCTGGAAATAAGGAGAAATTTTCTGACAGAGAGAAGAGAAGAGAAGAGAAGAGAAGAGAAGAGAAGAGGAGAGGAGAGGAGAGGAGAGGAGAGGAGAGGAGAGGAGAGGAGAGGAGAAGAGAAGAGAAGAGAAGAGAAGAGAAGAGAAGTGAAGAGAAGAGAAGAGAAGAGAAGAGAAGAGAAGAGAAGAGAAGAGAAGAGAAGAGAAGAGAAGAGAAGAGAAGAGAAGAGAAGAGAAGAGAAGAGAATTCTTTATTGGCTAGGAGAGGCTAGGATCAAGGAGAGATTCAACCTGGAAATAAGGAGAAATTTTGTGACAGTGAGAACAGTCAAGCAATGGAACAGGAGTTGCCTTCAGAAGTTGTAGGAGTTTCATCACTGGAAGCTTCCAAGAAGAGACTGGACTGCCATCTGTCAGAAGTGGTGGAGGATCTCCTTGCTTTGGGGGGGGGGGTTGGACTAGATGCCAGTCCTAGAAGGTCCCTTCCAACTCTGTGATTCTATTCTATTCTATTCTATTCTATTCTATTCTATTCTATTCTATTCTATTCTATTCTATTCTATTCTATTCTATTCTATTCTATTCTATTCTATTCTATTCTATTCTATTCTATTCTATTCTATTCTATTCTATTCTATTTTCCATTCCATATTCTATTCTATTCTATTCTATTCTATTCTATTCTATTCTATTCTATTCTATTCTATTCTATTCTATTCTATTCTATTCTATTCTATTCTATTCTATTCTATTCTATTCTATTTTCCATTCCATATTCTATTCTATTCTATTCTATTCTATTCTATTCTATTCTATTCTATTCTATTCTATTCTATTCTATTCTATTCTATTCTATTCTATTCTATTCTATTCCATTCCATTCCATTCCATTCCATTCTTTCATTATTCTATTCTATTCTCTTCTCTTCTATTCTCTTCTATTCTATTCTATTCTATTCCTTTCCATTTCATTCCATTCCATTCTTTCATTATTCTATTCTATTCTATTCTATTCTATTCTATTCTATTCTATTCTATTCTATTTTCCATTCCATATTCTATTCTATTCTATTCTATTCTATTCTATTCTATTCTATTCTATTCTATTCTATTCTATTCTATTCTATTCTATTCTATTCTATTCTATTCTATTCTATTCTAAATTTGCCACCCGGTGAGTAATGTCAACATTTGAAGAAAATAAAAGATGGTGGGAAAGTGACTGACTTGATTATGGTGTCTCGTGGCCCTTTGTCCATCACTTGCCAGCCCTGTAAGGTAGACCAGATTGAGAAAACTAATGCCATGCAGGCAGTCCTCAACTTAACAACCAAATTTCTGTTGCTCAGGGAGACATGTGTTAAGGGACTTTTGCCCCACTTTACGACTTCGCTCGCCTCGGTTGTTAAGTGAATCTGGCTGAATCGCTGCAGTCGATAAGCTAGCAACTGGCTTCCCCCCCACCCTTGACTTCGCTCGTCAGCAGGGTCCCAAAAGGGGATCACGTGACTCTGGGACATCGCGACCGTCATAAATATGAGCCGTTTGCCAAGGGTCTGAATTTTGATCACGTGGACCCCGGGGATGCTGCAGCTGTGCAAGTGTGCAAAACTTCGTTGTCACTACAAACGGTCACCAAACAAACCGTCGTAAGTCGAGGACTAAAAGCTGACCTTTATTGCAGCCAACTAGAGTGACTAGACCTTGCAAGTGTGAATGGGCAACTTGCCTCCCGTGGTGAGAGAAAGCGGCGAAGTTGGCCACAAGAACGAGAAAAGCCCCCCCCCGCTCATTTTACCCTACCTACCTCATTGACACTCACCTAGAATTACATACAATATATATATATCTATCTCAAATTTTACTAGCGGCCGCCGCTGCCGTAGCAGCAGATTAAATTTCTGCTCGGTTAGCAGATTTGACTGGTGTTTTGTGCCTGACTGCGGGGACTTTTTAACTGCAAGGTTCACACACATATATTATGGAGGTTAATAAAACAAACGTCTTCAGATTTTAACTCTCCAAGGCCGGCAATTTGCAACTTTGCTTCAGTTTCAGCCAATTTAGGCAGCAGTGGGATCATCTATGAAATGGGTGTGTGTGGAAGACGTTGAATTGATAATTAGGTATGGTAGACGTGCTGCCCTTGTGTCAAAGGGGGGGGGGGGGAGGAAGAAATGAGATAAGGACACTACATTGGATTTGAAGCAGTTCCTAACCAAAGACTGGTTTGTGTGGCTGTGATGTGTGTCCGTCTGCATATAAAGTCATTCTCTCCACAGCTGATTCAGTCTTTGAACTCTGCGAAAGACGGGAGGGCACTGTAAAAGATTGCTGCCCCAGAAGAAGACTTCAGTTCTAACAGAATATAACAGAATAACACAATTGGAAGGGACCTTGGAGGTCTTCTAGTCCAACCCCCTGCTCATGCTGGAAACCTTATATCATTTTAGACAAATGGCTGTCCAATCTCTTCTTAAAAGCCTCCAGTGATGGAGCACCCACAATTTCTGGACGCAAGTTGTTCCACTGGTTAATTGTTCTCACTGACAGGAAGTTTCTCCTTGATGTTCCAGTATTTGAGGGGGCTGCCACAAGGAAGAGGGGGTCACGTTATCCTCCAAAGCACCAGAGGGCAGGACGAGAAACAACGGTTGGAAACTGATCAAAGAGAGAAGCAACCTGGAATTAAGGAGAAAGTTCCTAACAGTGAGGACAATTAACCAGTGGAACAGCTTGCCTCCAGAAATCGTGGGTGTTCCATCACTGGAGATTTTTAAGAAGAGGCTAGACAGTCACCTGTCTGAGATGGTATAGGTTCTCCTGCTTGAGCGGGGGGCTGGACTAGAAGACCTCCAAGGTCCCTTCCAGCTCTATTCTATTCTATTCTATTCTATTCTATTCTATTCTATTCTATTCTATTCTATTCTATTCTATTCTATTCTATTCTATTCTATTCTATTCTATTATCCTATCCTATCCTATCCTATCCTATCCTATCCTATCCTATCCTATCCTATTCTATTCTATTCTATTCTATTCTATTCTATTCTATTCTATTCTATTCTATTCTATTCTATTCTATTCTATTCTATTCTATTCTATTCTATTCTATTCTATTCTATTCTAAATTCCAGGTTGCTTCTCTCCTTGATTAGTTTCCATCCATTGCTTCTTGTCCCGCCTTTGGGTGCTTTGGAGAATAGCTTGACCCCGCTCTTCTTTGTAGCAGCCCCTCAAATTGAATAAATAAAATTAAGTAATCAATTAAAAAAAGAGGGATTGGCCTCCCTACTAGATAGAAAAAAGGAGACTGCAGCTTTCAGGTCAGATGGCAACCAGATTAAAATATGTCAGATCAGCTGCCTCTCTAAGTGTTTTGTAAAAGTATTTGGGAGATATCCTAACGAGAGGCAAGTACTGTATTTGTGAAGTCAGGGAAAGTTGTGATCGGAAAGTGTTTTTGGGAGTTTGGGAAGTGACCTGTGTGCCCAGCTCCTTGGTCAAACGTCTGCTTACTTAGGAAAATGTATGTATGTATGTATGTATGTAAGTATGTATGTATTTTCTCTTTAAACACCAACCTTCCATTGCCATTAGGGGGAGCTTTTGTGATCTTCCAAGATACAGGCAGACACAAACACAGACACACACACATGTGTGTGTGTGTGTGTGTTGTGTTGTGTTGTGTTTATATACAAACATGCAACACCCACCCCCTCACAGATTGATACAGGCATGCCCATCAACCCTAAGTACCCCAGCGGAGGCAACAGAGGTCTCTAAGAACTCGTGGTCATTTTAAGTACCTGTGAGTTTATGATTTAGGGGAAGGAAGATAGAAGGCAGGTTAAAAAACGGGAGTCCATGGAGAGACAAACGTGCTATTAGGAAGGAAGGAAGGAAGGAAGGAAGGAAGGAAGGAAGGAAGGAAGGAAGGAAGGAAGGAAGGAAGGAAGGAAGGAAGGAAGGAAGGAAGGAAGGAAGGAAGGAAGGAAAGCCAGAGAATGTTTTTTTAATCTTTTTTTTTATTTATTTAAAAAATCAGCCATGCTCAATTTTTGTTTGGTGTTTTTCAAATTAGAAACTTATAAATTAAATTAAGAATTTCTCTCTCTCTCTCTCTCTCTCTCTCACACACACACACACACACACACACACAATCCTTTCTCTCCCTCTCCCTCTCTCCCTCTCTCTTTCTCTCTCCCTCTTTCTCTCCCTTTCTCTCTCCCTCTTTCTCTCTCCCTCTTTCTCTCCCTTTCTCTCTCCCTTTCTCCCTTTCTCTCTCTCCCCCACCCCACCCCAATTTGGGGAAAAAGAAAAAATAAGGCAGAGAGCGGCAGGGAAGAAGAAAGGGGAAGCCTTTCTTTACTAAATATATATATATATATGAGAGTCAAGTTTCAAGACTTTTTTTTACTCGCTGTGGGACAAAAAAAATTAAAAAGGGGGGAGAGATCATAGCAGCACTGGGGAGGGGGTGTGGTCCACTCAAAGTGAGGGCAATGCTTGGGGGCCAAAAGGCAAAAGGTCAAGAATATGAGCTTTGGAAGGATCTCAAAACAGAGGTGGAGGTGAAATGTTACAAGGGGACTTTTTTCTTCTTCTCCGGTTTGAATTTCTCTCGGAATAAAAGCGGTCCCGAGAGAGGACCGGCCCGAAGACTTTAATCTGGCCCTTCTTTTTCTGATCCCTCCCTCCCTCCCTCCCTCCGTTTTCTCCAAAGTGATGGATTAGTCATTATTCTTTGCTGGGTGGGTATGTTGCACCCCCCCTTTTTGGCGCGGGGGGGGGAATAGGGAGAGATATCTCCCCCCCCAAAAAAAAGAACACGACCCGCTCGGCAATTTCTTGTTTACTCTTCCTCTCTTTTCTTTCATTTAAGTGGGGGGGGGGAGAGGGGAGGGAGGCTGAGAGAGCGAGGGAGCGAATGAGTGTGAGAGAGAGTGAGTGAGTGAGTGAGTGAGTGAGTGAGGGAGGGAGGGAGGGAGGGAGGGAGGAAAAGGAGAGATTGAGAGAGGGAGGGAGGGAGGGAGGAGGGAGAAGGAGAAAGAGAGGGGGAAGAGAGGGAGGGAAAAGGAGAGAGATTGAGAGAGGAGGAGAGGGAGAGGAGAGAGGGAGAGGAGAAAGAGAGGGAAAGGAGAAGGGAGAGAGGAGAGAGAGAGAGAGAAGAGAGAGAGAGAGAGAGAGAGAGAGAGAGAGAGAGAGTAAATGAAACGGATCGGAGCATCTCAAGCGCGCCCGGACTCTTTGAGTGGCTGTTGCTGTTTCAGGGGGAGCCAACGGGGGCCGCGAGAGAGAGGCGGTTAAATTTCATTTTATTTTGAGAAGGGTGGGTGAAGAAGAGAAAAGAAAAGAAAAAGAAAAAAAGAAATTTCAAAACCGGAGGGGGGGGAGCGGGTGGGAGAAAGCCGCTCGGCTGTGGTGGTGGTGGTGGTGGGGCAACAGAGAGAGAGAGCGAGAAAGAGAGAGAGAGAGAGAGAGAGAGCGAGAGCGAGAAAGAGAGAAGGAGAGAGGGAGGGAGCGAGAGAGAAAGAGAGAGCGGGAGAGAAAAAGAGAGGGAGAAAGAGAGCGAGAGAGCGAGAGAGAAAGGGAGAGAGAGGGAGGGAGGGAGAGAAAGAGAGAGAGAGGGAGCGAGAGAGAAAGAGGGGGGAGAGGGAGAGAGCGAGGAAGAGGGAGTGAGGAGGAGGAGGAGGAGGAGAGAGCGAGAGAGAGAGAGGGAAGAAAGAGGGAGAAGGCAACGGGAGAAGCCTTATAAAAAGCGCAAGTCGCCAAGCAGGAGCGCAGGAAGGAAAGAGAGCCGGGAGAGAAGTCCGAGCGAGCGAGGGAGCGAGCGGAGCCGCGAGGAGGTGCTCGCAAACTGGCAGGCGCCGGCGGCGGCGCGAGCGCTCGGCCGGGCGAGAGCGGCGGGCGAAAGGGCGCGCGGCGATGCGGCGCTGGGCTCTCCTGCTCCTGCCTCTCGCGGTCGTGTGCGCGGCGGCGGCGGCGGCGGCAGCGGCAGCGGCGGCAGCCCACGCCGGTGGCGGCGGCGGGGGCGCCGAATGCGGGCTGGAGGAGCGCTCGCGGCGGGCGAGGCGAGCCACTCGGCGCCAGCAGCACCAGCAGCAGCGGCAGCAAGCGCTCCTCTGGCGCTACCCCGCGCCGGGCACCTGCGGCACCAGGTTAGCCCGGGGTAGGCGCTCTTTCTCCCCGTCTCCTTCTTCCTCTTCTTCTCCTTCTCCTCCTTCCTCCTCCACCCCGGCGGCCGGCGGGCTGGAGCTGCCGCGCGTCCCCCGGCGCAGGAGGCGAGCGCCGGACGAGGGCCCGGGGCCAAGCCAGGGCCGCCAGTCCCTGACCCCGCCGAGCAGGGCGTTCTATTTCCGCGGCCAGGGCGACCAGCTGCGCCTGAAGGCGGAGCTGGAGATACCCCGGGATGCCTTCACCGTCCAGGTCTGGCTGAGGCCCGAAGGAGGGCAGAAGGCGCCGGCTGTGATTGCAGGTAAGGAGGGGAAGGGAGGCTGGCGGGGCTGGGGGGGGAGGGCGTGGGGAACCCGTTTGGCAGTGCCCGAAGTTGGCGGGCGCACGGTTGGGGATGAGAGGGGAGGCGTGTGAAGGGGGGTGGGCGTTTGGCGCTGCCCGAAGTTGGCGGGCGCACGGTTGGGGATGACAGGGGAGACGTTGGAGGGGGTGTCCTCTTGGCACTGCCCGAAGTTGGGGCGCACGGTTGGGGATGACAGGGGAGACGTTGGAGGGGGTGTCCTCTTGGCACTGCCCGAAGTTGGGGGCGCACGGTTGGGGATGACAGGGGAGGCGTTTGAGGGTGTGTGTCCTTTTGGCACTGCCCGAAGTGGGGGGCACGGTTGGGGACGAGACGGAGGGGCGTTCGAGGGGGGGTGTCCTTTTGGCGCTGCCCGAAGTGGCGGGCGCACGGTTGGGGATGACAGGGGAGACGTTGAAGGGGGTGTCCTTTTGGCACTCCCCGAAGTTGGGGGAGCACGGTTGGGGATGAGAGGGGAGGCGTTCGGGGGGTGTCCTCTTGGCACTGCCCGAAGTTGGGGGGCACGTTTGGGGATCACAGGGGAGGCGTTCGTGGGGGGGGGTGTCCTCTTGGCGCTGCCCGAAGTTGGGGGCGCACGGTTGGGGATGACAGGGGAGGCGTTTGAGGGTGTGTGTGTCCTTTTGCCACTGCCCGAAGTTGGGGGCGCACGGTTGGGGACGGCAGCTGCGCGCTGGTGCTTCTCGCTGGGGACGGCTGCTTTGGGGCCGCCGAAGAGACGCAGGGAGAGGGGGGGGTCTCCTGAGCGGGGTCTCGGCTTGGGAAAGGGGAGGCGGGCGGCGTTCTACAGCGACGGCGACAACAACAGAGCCACGTGCTGTTGTGTCTCGACGTACACACGGCCGAGCTTGTCTGGTGGGGTTTTTTTTTTGTTTTTTTTGGTGTTTTTTTTGTGAATGGACCGAAGAGACCCCGCGAAACGCCGCGGCGGAGGAGCGCAGAGGCTCTCTCCTGCCCGCCCGCCCGCTTTCCCACGACGTGGGGAGTGCATTTGCCCAGCCGGTGGGGCTGGCTGGCTCCCTTCCCTAGTGGTCTCTTGCAAGCTCTGGCAATTGCTGTTGCTCCCCGACTTTTACGACTCTTGGCGAAGCAGCGAGGCTAGGAAGCGCGCCTGAACGGGGAGACGGGGAGAAAAAAAGGGTTAGCAAGGGGGGGGGGGAATAAAAATCAACCGGGAAGGGATGGAGGTGGTCCTGGATAAGGGGAAGAGGAAAAAAAGAAGCGGGGGAGCCCCCTTCTTGCAGGGGGGGCCCCTGAGGCAGCAGCTTGGTGAGTCCGGGCGTCATCCTTGGGGACCCCCGTTTCCAAGGACACCGACGGGCCAACGGGGAACGTCTGCACGCCCCCCCCAACGGGAGTGAGAGCCGGGGAACCGCGGGAGCTTGGCTCTTGCATCCAATGACGCACAAGATCGCGCGCGCCTCTTTCCCCGGGAGGGGAAAAAAAACTCGGGTTTTGGGGTTTTTTTTTACCTTATTAGTGTCAAGTTAAGTTTGGGAGAGCCCCCCCTCCCTTCCCCCCCTCCCTGTGAATTCCTAAGCGGGAAGGGATGGGGGGGGGACCTGAAAAAAGCGAGAGTATCGGGGAAAGTAGCTTTTTGTTTTTTTAAAAAAATATGTTATTGTTATCATTGGCTTAGGAGAAGGCTGCCGGGGAAGGAGAGGGGGGTGCGGGGTGGGGAGGGCGCTCCGAAGGACGGACGGACGGACCGTCTCCTTCGAGGTTTGGCTGGGTGGGGAGGGGGGGTGGGTGGAGTGGGGTGGGGGCGTTTCGCCTCGCGGGGATCCGCAACAAGAGTTCCCCTCCAGCCCCCGCGTGGCTGTGGCTTTCCTCTTTCTCCCTGGGCGTGTGGCTTTTGTCAAATAGCTTGGCAATTGTGGTTAAGGGGAACTTTAAACGTGCGGGGCGAAGCGCGTTTACTCCGGAGCCAATCCGGGTTGCTTGTAAGGCAGCGGGGGGGGGGGGGCGGAGGAGGAAGAAAGAAAAAAAAAGATCTTGCTTGGCATCCTAACTTCAAATAAACCGAGTCATTACCAGGGTGACGATCCCCGAGCAATCGTAGCTTCTGTTGTCAGCATTAGTTACCTCCCCCCCCCCCACACACACAGACACACACACACACACACACACACACACACACCTCTCCTGACTCTCCTCCTCTCTCAAACGGGCTGCGGATGATGGGAGCTGGACTCTACCTCCGGAATACACCTTTCCAGGTCTTAAAGGCACCGCCTGCCCCTTACTGCGTGCAGTGATTTAAACATAAACATATGCAGACAGCTTGCAGCATTTTTGAAATTCCTTCCAATTTAGCAACTGTACGTCGGTCTCTCGTCTCTCTCGTTGCAAAGGAAGAAGCTTTTTGTTGGCTTCTAGCGAGCTCCCTCCTTCTCTTATTTTGGGTGGTTTTAAAAGTGCAGGCTTTTGAGCTCCGGAAGACTTGGGAGTTGCAAAATCAAAAGGGGGGGGGGAAAGGGTTTGAAGGATTTCTAGCTGGCATCCAGGTCTGGCTCACCCTTCCAGGCAAGACTTGCCCTCTGGGTGTGCTGGCACCACACTGAAGGGCAGCCCTGAATCTTTGACAAGTTGGAAGAATGCGGTTGGGTCGTGAAGCTGGCCAAAGTTCCCCGACTCGCCTTTGATGTCAATAAAGGAGAATGTTGGTGGCTCAGGGTTGACATGAGGGGTCCTGGGTGCTCTCTGAGCTTGGTGGTCTTCTTGCCCGACGTTGCATGACCCAGTTTGGTAACACCATCAGTGTTAGAAGGGAGTAGGGTGTGTGGAGGAGGAGGGGGGGAGGAGGAGGAGGAGGAGGAGGAGGAGGAAGAGGACTCTGTGGTCCTTGGTGCTCTCTGAGCTTGGCGGTTTTCTTGCAGACGTTTCATGACCCAAACTAGGTGGCATCATCAGGGTTCGTCCTAGTTTGTGACCTAGTCTGGGTCATGAAAAGTCTGCATGAAAACCACCCGGCTCAGAGAGCACCAAGGACCCCTCTCCTTTGGTATCCCGACACAGCAGCAGCTGTTTTCCTCTCTTCCTTTCCCTCCCTCCCTCTTATTAATTAATTAATTAATATTTATTGGCCACCCAACTCCTGTGGAGTCTAGTTGCTAGAGCCTAGGAATAATTACTTAATTAATATTTGTTGGCCAAGCAACAAATCCAGTGGCGTCTAGTTACTAGAACCTAGGAATAATTAATTAATCAAATCAATTAATATTTATTGGCCACCCAATTCCAGTGGAATCTAGTTGCTAAAGTGTAAGAATAATGAATTAATATTTGTTGGCCAACCAACAAATCCAGTGGCGTCTAGTTGCTAGAATCTAGGAATCATCCATCCATCCATCCATCAATTAATTAATATTTATTGACCACCCAACTCCAGTTTAATCTAGTTGCTAAAGTCTAAGGATAATTACTTGATTCGTTAATATTTGTTGGCCAACCAACAAATCCAGTGGCATCTAGTTGCTAGAATCTAGGAATAATCCATCCATCCATCCATCCATCAATTAATTAATATTTATTGGCCACCCAACTCCAGTGGAATCTAGTTGCTAAAGTGTAAGAATAATGAATTAATATTTGTTGGCCAACCAACAAATCCAGTGGCGTCTAGTTGCTAGAACCTAGGAATAACCAATCAATCCATCCATCCATCCATCCATCCATCCATCCATCCATCCATCCATCCATCCATCCATCCATCCATCCATCCATCCATCCATCCATCCATCCATCCATCCATCCATCCATCCATCAATTAATTAATTAGTATTTATTGGCCACCCAACTCCAGTTTAATCTAGTTGCTAAAGTCTAAGAATAATTGCTCGATGAATTAATATTTGTTGGCCAACCAACAAATCCTGTGGCGTCTAGTTGCTAGAACCTAGGAACAATCAATCAACCCATCCATCCGTCAATCAACCAAGTAATTATTCATTGGCCACCCAACTCCAGTGGAACTAGTTGCTAAAAGTCTTAAGAATAATTACTTGATTCATGACTATTTGTTGGCCAACCAACAAATCCAGCGGGAGCCTAGAGCCTAGGATGGCTTTGCCATCCCCCCAGCTCGGCTGCAACAGACACCCCACGACCGACCGGGCTGGCTTGCTGGGTAAGTCTTTATCTGAATGCCCTAGAGCTGACCTAGAGCACTGTCTCCCCTCACCCAGTGTAGGAAGCAGCAAAACAACCTCAAAAAAGGGGGCTCCCTACCAGTTGCCCCCCCCCCTTTTTTTTTTTTCCCTTGGAGGACAGAGAGTCCCGCTTCATACCCTCCCTCCCTGTCCTACTGAAGAACTGACAGAGTCAAGATCCCATCCTGCTTTGTCTCCCCGGGCAGTGCTGGTCCCCAGCATCATCTTCTCCCAACCCCTGGCTTGGTTTCTGGCCTTTGCTTGTCCCCTCCACCCCACCCCGAAAGTTGAGAGGTGTAGAAGATATCTCTCTCTCTCTCTCTCTCTCTCTCTCTCTGCCTGTCCTTGCAGGGCGGGAGAAAAATTGACGCCAAGCCAGGTTTGGCTGGATGTAGAAGCGTTTGGCCTTCTGCCAAGGAACAAGTCTAGCCTTTGCCAAGGGGGGAGTGAGGCTTCCTCCTCCCTTCTCAGCTGCCAGACAATCCAGACAACTCGCTGCCCTTTCTTCCAAAGCCTTTCCCGAGAGCGTGCAGGTCGCTCGAAGCGGGTGGCAGAGATCCTAAAGAAGGATCTACTTTGGGGCAAACCCAACACCCGAGCAGCTAGCTGGTCTCTCCTTTGGCAAGGTCACCGCCTGGCACCGGGGGGTGGGGGGTGGGGGTGGGGGGGAAGAGGCTGAAAAACTGCTTCCAATTAGAGAGGCGCTGCTTTATCAGACGGTCATCAACGTCTGACTCAGGGGTGACGAGCCGGTTGTTGTTCTGTGAGCTGAGATATGACCAACCGGCTTTATTAAAAAGCAGTAAAAACACACACACACAGAGAGAGAGACAGCAAAAGCGGGCCCACACTGAGTTGGATGCTCTCTTTTCGGCTTATGGACGCCATCTGCCTCAGGGATCCTTCCTTGCTCTTCACTGTCCTAGATGGCTGGCAAATCGGGATCCTTAGATGGCCTGTTCGGTCTCAAAGAAGCCAGGCTTGAGGGAAAAAAGGCAGAGGAGGGAGGAGGAATAGTAAGAACCATGAGGACTGATGTAGTCCCCCCCCCGTCTTTAGTTAATTATTTCTTTAGGGTCTTCTTCGTCCTCATCCCCTAACCAGGTTAAAAGATGGCGGAGTTGTTTATCTACTCAGCCAGCATCAATGATTGGTCTCCTCCTATCTCCTCCTCCTCCTCCACCTCTCCTCCTCCTCCTCCTCCTCCTCCCCTCCTCCTCCTCTTCTGTCTTCTTCTTCTTCTTCTCTTCTTCTTCTTTCTTCTTCTTCTTCCTTCTCCTTCTTCTTTCCTTCTCTTCTTCTTCTCCTTCTCCTTTCATTCTCCTTCTCCTTCTCTCTCTTCTTCTCCTTCTCTTCTTCTTCTTCTTCTTTCTTTCTTCTTCTTCTTCTTTTCTTCTTCTTCTTTCTTCTTCTCTCTTCTTCTTCTTCTTCTTCTTCTTCTTCTTCTTCTTCTTCTTCTTCTTCTTCTTCTTCTTCTTCCTCTTCTTCTTCTTCTTCTTCTTCTTCTTCTTCTTCTTCTTCTTCTTCTTCTTCTTCTTCTTCTTCTTCTTCTTCTTCTTCCAACCCAGAGGAGGGAGGAGGAAAAATAAGAACAACAGCTGTCTTTTACAAAGAAATATATTTCAGCTTTAAGGAGGAAAAGCTGAGAGTAGGCAGCTTAGGCTGTGACGCGGGACTTGTCCTGGGATTGTAAATTTGGGACATGTCCTGCCTTTTAATCAAACATGTTTTTTTTTCCAATCTAGGACCCCAATACTCTTGAACCATTCTTGATGAATGGTTAAGGGAGCTAGGTATATCTGGCCTATTGAAGACAGAGATTGATGGGCAGGGGGAACATGATAAGTGTCTTCTAATACTTGAGGGGTTGTCACAGAGAAGAGGGGATTGACTTGTTCTCCAGAGCACCCAAGGTTAGAATAGAATAGAATAGAATAGAATAGAATAGAATAGAATAGAATAGAATAGAATAGAATAGAATGGAATGGAATGGAATGGGATGGGATGGGATGGGATGGGATGGGATGGGATGGGATGGGATGGGATGGGATGGGATGGGATGGGATGGGATGGGATGGGATGGGATAGTATAGAATAGAATAGAATAGAATAGAATATAGCTGGAAGGGACCTTGGAGGTCTTCTAGTCCAACCCCCTGCTTAGGCAGGAAACCCTATACCAGGGGTAGGCAACCTTGGCTCTTTCATGACTCGTGGACTTCAACTCCCAGAACTCCTGAGCCAGCCATGCTGAGGGGAAAGGGAGAGGTTTCCAAGCTGAGCCATGCTGGCTCAGGAATTCTGGGAGTTGAAGTCCACGAGTCATAAAAGAGCCAAGGTTGCCTACCCCTGCCCTATACCATTTCAGACAAATGGCTGTCCAGTCTCTTCTTAAAAACTTCCAGTGTTGGACCATTCACAACTTCTGGAGGCAGGTTGTCCCACTGATTAATTGTTCTCACTGTCAGGAAATGTCTCCTTAGTTCCAGGTTGTTTCTCTCCTTGATTAGCTTCCGTCCGTTGCTCCTTGTCCTGCCTTCTGGTGTTTGACCCCCCCCCCCGTCTTCTTGTGGCAGCCCCTGATAAGCAAAGGGTGGAAGCTTGTTAAAGAGAAATTCAACCTAGAATTAAGGAGAAATTTCCTGACAGTGAGAAAAATTAACCAGTCGAACAGCTTGCCTCCTGGAGTTGTGGGTGCTCCAACACTGGAGGTTTCCAAGAAAAGATTGGACAGCCATTTGTCTACAATGGGCAGAGGGTTGGACCATAAGATCTCCAAGGTCCCTCCCGACCCCATGATTCTATGTTTTTGAAGGAATGCAATGTTAAGGCTCAGGTTCAACCCCACAGGGACAAATGGCCTCTTTGTTAGTTAGTTAGAGGAAACTCCACAGTCCTTTCCTCCTTCAGCTTACAAACTCCGGGCCCTCCTTACCACAAAGTGCATCGAATCCCCTCCTTGAGAGTGCCCAGGATCAAGCCCTCAAAACCTCAGCCACTCTTAGAGAATATCTTCCCGGGAAACCCGAAGCAAAGAAAACAGACGGCACAGGGAAAGATTGGCATCGGTTCCAGGTGACCGTGGATCAAAGAAACGGGATTCCCTTCTCCAAACGTTTTACGAGTTTGCTCTCTGCTCCTCTCAAATTGAAACTGTCCTGACATCAGCTGCAGCGTGGGGTGTGGGTGTGCGTCTTGCTTTTCCAAACAGTTAATTTTACAAGGCTATTAAACGAGGGCCTCTTTGTTGCTCTGGGTCATCCTTGTCTCTGAGGGTAGGTGGCCTCTGGTGTGAGGGGCCTGCCAATTTTCACACGCCTCCTCCTCCTCCTCCTCCTCTCCAAGCACGGTTATTTTGCAACTTCGTGACTTTGGGGAATATCAGCTGCTGTCTGTAGTAAAGCTGAGCAGCGGGTGAAGGGAGGGTGGGAAGCCTGGATGAATTAGGCAACTTGTGACAGCAGCTGAGGTCAAACTTTGGCTCCCTCCCCCGGAAAGCCTCCAGTGATGGAGCACCCACAACTTCTGGAGGCAAGTTGTTTCTCCTTAGTTAATAGAATAGAATAGAATAGAATAGAATAGAATAGAATAGAATAGAATAGAATAGAATAGAATAGAATAGAATAGAATAGAATAGAATAGAATAGAATAGAATAAAGATATGGAATGGAATGGAATGGAATGGAATGGAATGGAATGGAATGGAATAGAATATAGAATAGAATAGAATAGAATAGAATAGAATAGAATAGAATAGAATAGAATAGAAGAGAATAGAAGAGAAGAGAAGAGAAGAGAAGAGAAGAGAAGAGTTGAGTTGGAAGGGACCTTGGAGGTCTTCTAGTCCAACCCCCTGCTCAGGCAGGAAACCCTATGCCATTTCAGACAAATGGCTGTCCAATCTCTTAAAAACTTCCTGTGTTGGAACATTCACAACTTCTGGAGGCACGTTTTCCCACTGATTAATTGTTCTCACTGTCAGGAAGTTTCTCCTTAGTTCTAGGTTGCTTCTCTCCTTGATTAATTTCCATTTGTTACTTCTTGTCCTGCCTTCAGGCGCTTTGGAGAATAGCTTGACTCCTTCTTCTTTGTGGCAACCCACAAGGTTCTAGATTGGGTCTACTCCTTGATTAGTTTCCATCCAGCCTCTCTCCTCTCAGTGGCTATCAAAGCCCCAACCACTTAACCAAACAAATCCAGTCGCTTCCCACCACACAAACCAAACGTGCAATTCTTCATCCAACTATTCCTGCTCCCCAGAAGAAAGGAAAGTTGAATTTCTTGGGGCCCTCCTAAGCGTGCAGTGCATACAGGCTGCTTCCCATTCGTCTGGAAGGCTCTGAGGACCTTCTTTGAGAAAGCAGCATCTTGTGTTTTTTTTTTTTTAAGGTTTTGTTCCCTGCGGAGAACAAGGTTGTGTCAGAGGTCAAGACAAAAGGTAAGGAAGAGGTCAGGGCAGGCTTCTTGAAACAGCCTCTACAACTTCAGTAAAACTATGGTTCCTGTGTGGAAGGAAAGGGGTTTTCCAAAGGCCGCAGCTGCTGAGTTTGGGACCTCTCAACACTCAATATCCTTAGCTTTTTCCCTTTAGGCAAAAGGATAACAGATACGCTCGTGTTTCCAAAGCAGAAGAAACTGTTAGCAAACATCTCCTTCTTTCATTATGCAAACATCTCCCTGGAACAAGAAAAACCCTCGCTACTGGTCTGCAGGATCTTTGTTTCCCCCCCACACACACACACACATACACACACCTCCCTCCCCTTTGCATCCAATCCCCAAATTACAAAACGTTGGGGCTTCTCGCATCCTTTGTTTGCTTGTTGCGTATCAAGACCAGGGAACAGCCCCAAGAGTCTGCAGAGCGATGCAGGCGTGTATCGTCAAACATTGGTGACCTTGCTGGGATAGCAAAGGCGCAAAGCACTCCCTCCGAAATTGGGAAGGACGGCGATAATAGAAACCCAACTGGTTTTTTTGTTCTTTTTTTTTCCCCTGAGACCAAAGAAACTTTGGGGGGACATCGAGAGGGAGAGATTTGCAACGTGCTGGGATGATGGGCAGCCAGCCTGGATCCAAAGTCCCATAAAACGATAAGCGTTTCCCCCTTTGCCAGTGGACGTTAAGAGCTGTTATCCTTGAGGCCAACACCTGAATAGTTTACTTTGATTCCCTGTTTGCTCTTTTTCCTACCTTATCATCCTTCTCTTTCTATCTTTCTGTCTTTGATCCCATTTTCACTCTCCCCCACTGTATCTTGCCAGGCAAAGTGGTCCCGTGTTTGCAGTAGCTTGACAAAGCAAAGAGAAGGCATCTGGTAACTTTGATTTATTATTATTATTTTTTCCCATCCTCCCTTTGTGCCTTGAGAGGAGCTGTTTGAAGAGAGAGGGGGCAAGGCGTTCTGACATCAGGGTTTGGGAACCTGAGATTGTCCTTCTACCCCTTCCAACACAAACACACACACACACACACACACACAACCCGTCACAAGTGGAGGGATCGTACATCTCTTCCCTAAAGCATTCAGAGATGTAAGATGGATGGCCATGAAAACAGGACCAGGCTCGGCCTATTCCGAATGCCTGATGTTATCAGGAATGCGTTGTCTGCTCGTGGCTGAGGCTTTCCTTCCCAAGTTTATATCCCACCTGTCGCAGGCATGTAACAGAATAACAGAGATGGGAGGGACCTTGTAGGTCATCTAGTCCAACCCCCCACTCAAGCAAGAGACCCTACACCATTTCTGATAGACAGCAGTCCAGTCTCTTCTTGAAAGCCCCCAGTGATGAAGCTCCCACAACTTCTGGAGGCGAGTAGTTCCATTGGTTGATGGTTCTCACTGTCACAAAATTTCTCCTTATTTCCAGGTTGAATCTCTCCTTGATCCTAGCCTCTCTTAGCCAATAAAGAATTCTCTTCTCTTCTCTTCTCTTCTCTTCTCTTCTCTTCTCTTCTCTTCTCTTCTCTTCTCTTCTCTTCTCTTTCTTCTCTTCTCTTCTCTTCTTTTCTCTTTCTTCCTTTCTCTTCTTCTCTTCTTCTTCTCTCTCTTTCTCTTCTCCTTCTCTTCTTCTCTTCTCTTCTCTTCTCTTCTCCTCTTCTCTCTCTTCTCTTCTTCTCTCTCCTTCCTTCCCTTCCATCTCTCTCTTCTATTCTCTTCTCTCTCTCTTCTTCTCTTCTCTTCTCTTCTCTTCTCTTCTCTTCTCTTCTCTTCTCTTCTCTCTTCCCTTCCCTTCCAATCCCTTCCCTTCCCTTCCCTTCCCTTCCCTTCTCTTCTCTTCTCTTCTCTTCTCGTCTCGTCTCTTCTCTTCTCTTCTCTTCTCTTCTCTTCTCTTCTCTTCTCTTCTCTTCTCTTCTCTTCTCTTCTCTTCTCTTCTCTTCTCTTCTCTTCTTTCTCTTCTCTCTCTTCTCTTCTCCTCTCCTCTCCTCTCCTCTTCTCTTCTCTTCTCTTCTCTTCTCTTCTCTTCTCTTCTCTCTGTCAGAAAATTTCTCCTTATTTCCCGGTTGAATCTCTCCTTGATCAGTTTCCACCCATTGTCCCTGGTCTGGCCTTCGGATGCTTTGGGAGATAGGTTGTCCCCCTGCCTCTCTGCGGCAGCCCCTCAAATATAGGAAGACTGCTATTATGTCACCCCTGGTCCTTCTCTTCACTAGACTGAGATTCATTCGGTATAAAAAGGAACCGAATTGCATAACCCAATCAATAGGCCATTCATTCATAATAAATGCAACTGATAGCCCTTGACGTCTGTTGTTGAGAGCCATCAGCATATTTTTAGCACAGGCCTCAACGGCAACTATAATTAAACAAAAGTTATTCTTTCGGTGCCATTCTGCTTTGAACGCTTTTGAAAGGAAGGAAGGAAGGATAAATACAGCAGAAACGGTCACAGATGGAGTGGGCCGTTCCTGTATTTATTTGGTGGGATGCTGTGATTCTCCACCCCACTTTCCCTATTATGGTATACTCTGGGCTGCATAAGCAATCTTTCATTGTGCCTTTCCAACCGTTTCCTGTTAGGTAGAATAGGCCAGTGGCTTCAAGGGGCACAGCAGGTCAGGTGGCAAGAAGGGGGGGACAGTCTCCCCTGACCTGGGCTTCCCCATTTTTTTCCTACTGTGGTTTGCTAGTCTAGATCAGAAGTCCCCAAACTTTGGAGCACCAGGGACCGGTTCCGTGGAGAGAGAGAGGGCGCGTATTTCGTGTGTTGCCTGCATCCCGTGGATGGGGATTTGCTTGTTTGTGCGGACTGTTTTTTGGCATGCTGCGGCCTGGTGCCGGTCCACGGATCGGGTGTTGGGGACCCCGCTCTGTTTGTACTCATCCTGATGGCACAAGAGTCTTCCTAGAGAGGGATTCTTCCTCTCCACCTCTTCTCAAAAGCCTCTAATGGGTTGTTGGATAACAATCTAGCTTTGGGGCTATTGGGTCGGTGTCCCTTCCCCCCCAGCAGCAGTTGATCATAAAAAACAAAAAGACACAGAACATGCAAAACAAACACATCAAGCGCTGATGAAATAATTCTGCCCTTCAGAGGTGAAACTCCATCATCTAGAGCAGAGGTCCCCAACCTTTTGGGCACCAGGGACCGGTTCCGTGGAGAGAGGTTTTTCCACGGACCGGAGGGTGCGTGGTTTTGTGTGCTGCCTGCATCCCACGGATGGGGCTTTGCTTGTTTGTGCGGACTGGTTGCTGGCGTGTCGCGGCCCGGTACCGGTCCACGGACCAGGGGGTTGGGGACCCCCGATCTAGGAGACCCTGAATGGCGCTGTTTGGGGATTCTGTGCAGCATCCTATAAGGCATCCTGAGCCCTGAGCTCTGCTTTTAATTATTGTGGAGTCTGAAGGAGGAGTGGGCCGAAGACTCGAGCAGAAAAAGAGGGAGCCGAAAGAAAACAGTGTGAGATTTACAGCTGTTGCTGGGGGAAACCGAGCCAGCCTGTGCGGGGGAGACCCCTCGTCTGTCGGGGCGAGACCTCTGCGGCGGTTGTGGACGATTATTTAAATTGGGCGTGTTGCAGGCTCAGCAACTGCCAGTGGGAAGTCGTTCTCTGGAGGACCTGGCTTGGCTTGCCTGCACTTCTTGTATTCCCACCCGCCTTGTTAAAAAATCAGGTTGTGTACATGTTTCCCTGGCGTTCCTGGCTTCACGGTGAAGTTTGGTTTCCCACTGGCTTCGGAGTGAAACAGGATCAAAATGGGCTTGCTCGCCTGTTTTCAATTGCAGGGTGGAGAGGGAGGGTCCCGTCTCCTGGCTCATAAACAGCACCCCTCCTCCTCCTCCTCCTCCTTCCCAAAGTTGAAAAGGCAAAGAGGCAAGTTTGGGGGACTTTGAGCCCGTTGTGTATTATCTTGCGGGCTGAAAAGCAGGGGTCCTGCAGGATTTCAGGGGTGGTTCTGCTTATAGGAATTTCTTTCACAGACAATGTGCCCACCTACCCACAGCAGCATCTCTCTGGTGCGAATTCTGCTCTCTTTCTCACTGCCCCCCATGTGGAAAATGATTTTTCTATGCACAGGATCTTTCTTTAAAAAGTGCCTCAGTTGTGTATATAGGTCTCTTTCTTTCTTTCTTTCTTTCTTTCTTTCTTTCTTTCTTTCTTTCTTTCTTTCTTTCTTTCTTTCTTTCTTTCTTTCTTTCTTTCTTTCTTTCTTTCTTTCTTTCTTTTTCTTTCCTTCTTTTTCTTTCTTTCTTTCTTTCTTTCTTTCTTTTTCTTTCTTTTTCTTTCTTTTTCTTTCTTTTTCTTTCTTTTCTTCCTTCCTTCCTTTCCTTCCTCCCTCCCTCCCTCTCATCTTTTTCTCCTTCCTTCCTTCCTTCCTTCCTTCCTTCCTTCCTTCCTTCCTTCCTTCCTTCCTTCCTTCCTTCCTTCCTTCCTTCCTTCCTTCCTTCCTCCATCCATCCATCCATCCATCCATCCATCCATCCACAATCCATCCCATCTTTTCCCCCTTTTATTTCCTTCTCTCCTTCCCTGATTTTCTTCCCATGTGAGTTTTCAGACACAACCTTTTCAAAATTACATTTTTGCAGTTTCTGGCCATCATTCCAAATATCACCTTTTCCTTCTTGACTTTTCCCCCTGCAAGATTGGTTTATTTCTTTATTCAATCGATAAAGATCTTCTGGATATAAATGGCCCCTATTAACTGAAGTTCCTCCAGTCTTTTTTCTGCTGGTTTTTTTTTTTTTTTAAAAAAATACTGTTGGGCTAAAATGTATCTTATGCTTTTCGGAACTGTCTTTCATTGTGGAATCAACAGATTGAACTCTAAAAGGCAGGTAACAATGTTATTCGGATGACATAGGAAGACTGCTATCGTGTCTTCCAATATGTGAGGGGCTGTCACAGAGAAGAGGGGGTCAAGCTATTCTCCAAAGCCCCTGAAGGCAGGACAAGAAGCAATGGATGGAAACTAATCAAGGAGAGAAGCAACCGAGAACTAAGGAGAAACGTCCTGACAGTTAGAACAATTAACCAGTGGAACAACCTGCCTCCAGAAGCTGTGAATGCTCCAACACTGGAAGTTTTTAAGAGGAGACTGGACAGCCATTTGTCTGAAATGGTATAGGGTCTCTTGCTTGAGCAGGGAGTTGGACTAGAAGACCTCCAAGGTCCGTTCCAACTCTGTTCAACTGAAGCATGGTCTTGTATAGATTTGCAAGGGGGAGGATCCTTTTTAACCATTTGGATAAACTTGAGAAAATGTAAAGCAACTCCCCAACCTATATGCAAGAATCTGATCTACTAACAGTCAATGCAAAGTCAATTTGGGATGGGTCTATGACCATTCACCATGGCCAACTCACCACGGCCAACTCACCACAGCCAACTCACCACGGTCAACTCACCACGGCCAACTCACCATGGCCAACTCACCATGGCCAACTCACCATGGCCAACACCATGGCCAACTCACCACGGCCAACTCACCACGGCCAACTCACCATGGCCAACTCACCATGGCCAACTCACCACGGTCAATTTGGGATTGGGATAGTCTGATTTTCCCAACGAATCAAGATTTCTCATCTTTATAAGAGAAGATTCAGCTTTCTCCCCTCCGTGTCTGAGCAGGGGGTTGGGCTAGACCTCCAAGGTCCCTTCCAACTCTGCCTGTTCTGTTACAATACTACTATCGTGCGCGGAAAGAGTCGAGGGTTGCCTCTTTTACAGCTTCTGAATTATTTCGGGTTCGCTGGGAAGAAGGCGACGGGAGAGTTTTGATCCCAGCGAAGCGAAGTCTTTCTCTGTCCTTCTGCTCATTTCTAACTCTACCCAACGGACAGCAGCCCAAGAAATCTCCACTGACTTTTGGAAATAAGTCGGGTCAGTCCTCCTCAACTTGATTCAGTCGCATGCACCGTGGAAATAGTTAACCCAAATCTGTCTCCTGTAATTATTTTCTGCTGGCCAGATGAAAGCTTGGTAGAGGTTCTGCTGGGGTGGTTGTTCTTTCAAGCGTTCTGCGGCCAATTTGATACTAAGTGATTAAAGCATGCAAAAGGAGAAAGAAGGGAGCTCCTTTCCTCCCCGTCCATGGGCCTCTTGACTGCAGCTTTGATGGTTGACCAAAATTCCCCTTTCACAACTGTCACCTTGGGTTGGCTTATCCCAGCCATGAAAGTCATGACAAGTTCCAGAACTTACTCGGGGGTGGGGAGGGGGGAAGAGAAATTAGCTTCCCTTGTTTTTCTGAAGAACATGACCAGGTGGCCTATCTCCACCCAGGCTTCTCTTCCTGGCAGGTTTGATATAAACAGGGTCCTGTCCCCCTCGCTCTTCGTAAGCACCACTCGTATCTCCATGACCTATTTCTTCCTCGTTTCTGAAAGGCAAACATCTCACAGAGGAGCCAACCAAATCGTCCACGCAAGTCCTTCTAGCTTGGGTGCCACCTCTGAGGAATAGAATAGAATAGAATAGAATAGAAGAGAAGAGAAGGGAAGAGAAGAGAAGAGAAGAGAAGAGAAGAGAAGAGAAGAGAAGAGAAGAGAAGAGAAGAGAAGAGAAGAGAATATGGAGAGAAGAGAATAGGATAGGATAGGATAGGATAGGATAGGATAGAATAGAATAGAATAGAATAGAATAGAATAGAATAGAATAGAATAGAATAGAATAGAATAGAATAGGATAGGATAGGATAGGATAGAATAATAGAATAGGATAGAATAGAATAGAATAGAATAGAATAGAATAGAATAGAATAGAATAGAATAGAATAGAATAGAATAGAATAGAATAGAATAGAATAGGATAGGATAGGATAGAATAATAGAATAGGATAGAATAGAATAGAATAGAATAGAATAGAATAGAATAGAATAGAATAGAATAGAATAGAATAGAATAGAATAGAATAGAATAGAATAGAATAGAATAGAATAGAATTAGAAGGGACCTTGGAGGTCTTCTAGTACAGCCCCCCACTCAAGCAGGAGACATCTCAGACAAGTGACTGTCCAGTCTCTTCTTAAAAAGCTCCAATGTTGGAGTGTCCACAACTTCTGGAGCCAATTTGTCCCACTGGTTAATTGTCCTCACTGTTAGGAAGTTTCTCCTTAATTCCAAGTTGCTTCTCTCCTTGATCAGTTTCCATCCATTGTTTCTCGTCCTTCCCTCTGGTGCTTTGGTGAACAACCTGGCACCCTCTTCTTTTTGGCAGCCCCTCAAATACTGGAAGACTGCTATCATGTCCCCCCTATTTCTCTTTTCTTTAGACTAGCCAAACCCAAGTCCTGAAGCCGTTCTTCGTATGTTTTAGTCTCCAGGCCTTGGATCATCTTAGTTGCTCTTCTCTGAGCTTTTTCCAAGGTCTCAACATCTTTTTTATAGAATGGTTCGTTTGCTTTAGGTTGCTTAGTTGTTATGGCTTCTGTTGATTATTGGTTCTTAGAATCGTAGTCCTTGAGTTACTAGAGTCCATGTAGTGACTGTTGGAAGTTACAAAGGCGCTGAAAAAAAGTGACTTAGGATTGTTATTTCCTGACACTTAGAACAATTAACCAGTGGAACAGCTTGCCTCCAGAAGTTGTGAATGCACCAACACTGGAGGTTTCTAAGAAGAGATTGCACAGCCATTGGTCTGAAATGGGGACAGGGTTTGCTGCCAGAGCAGGGGGTTGGACTAGAAGACCTCCAAGGTCCCTTCCAACTCTGTTAATCCGTTAGTTTTGTGTGTTATTTTTCTTTAACTCTATCCTTCATTTCAGTCTGCATTTTGACTCTGAACATGGATCCCATTGCTATCCAGGTGGGCGGAGGTTTTGACGGCTGTCCTTTAAAAAAACAAGAGGGATGGTATTTTATAATCATGATGACCCAGTCAGTGGTTGTATGGCATTTTGCAAACACTGCAGCCCAGTTTAGAAAGAGACAAGGGAAGGGAAAAGGAATGGAAGTTGGTGTAAACAGCCTAGGAACGTTATTGTAATGAGACGTATCTTGGCCTAGTTTCAATGGAGCATGAGGTTTAGTGGGTTGTGGCAAAGGCAACTGTAAGTAGGGAAGACCACAGTTAAGTGTTTCCTCAGCAAACAAAAAAACCCAGCTCCCTATTATTAGAAAGCTGGCACTTCCACTTTTTATTTGCACAGACCTCTAAAAATACAAAAGGGGGTTGTAAATATGACCCACCCTCTGTCTGTTTCCTTCAGCAAAGTAGGCTGTAAGACGTGAAGGCGGGTCTTCCCTGAACTGGATCAGGCGGAACGTGGGAGCTGAGTCTCCTCACTGTTAGGAAGTTTCTCCTTAATTCAAGGAGAGAAGCAACCTGGAATTAAGGAGAAACTTCCTAACAGTGAGGACAATTAACCAGTGGAGCAGAAGTTGACTTCAGACGTTGTGGGTGCTTCAACACTAGAGGTTTTTAAGAAGAGACTGGGCAGCCACTTGTCTGAAGTGGTAGAGGGACTCCTGCTTGAGCAGGGGGCTGGACTAGAAGACCTCCAAGGTCCCTTCCAGCTCTATTCTGATTCTGATTCTCAATCTGCTTCTTTGGAACCCAAAATAGGAGCGGTGATGGTAGAGAACTTGAAATCCCGATAATCTCTTTTGAATCTGCCTCTAACCATCTCAAAATGTCTATGGTGGTTCTCCATCATCCAGGTCATGATTGTCCCAAAGGCGCTTTTTTTTTCAAGAGGCAACTGGACTTTCTCTGTTTTTCTTTGAAGACATTTCGTTTCTCATCCAAGAAGCTTCTTCAGCTCTGACTGGATGGTGGGGAACGGAAGGATTTAGACTCTCTAAAAGAAGGCAAATGACCAGCTGGTTGCAAGGAATATAAATCCTTCCACTCCCCCCACCATTCAGTCAGAGCTGAAGAAGCTTCTTGGATGAGAAGCAAAGGGTCTTCAAAGAAAAGTCCAGTTGTCTCTTGAAAAAGCACCTGTGGGACAATAACCTTGGACGCAAAGTAGGAGCTGTGACGATAGAGGAACCTCTTCTTGTCTTGAGAACCTGATACTCCCCTCCCCCCCCAGTTAGACCACCCTGAAGAGCTGCTCTTCAATCTTGCCCAAAGACGGTCTTTAGAGATGGTAGAATGCAGAGGGAGTAGAGACATCTGTGCCAGTTCAGATATCACGATGACAAAATGGATGTTCTTCCTGATGACTCAGTTGCGTACCTTCTTACACGCATAAAGAATCAAGGTTGTAGACCACTTTGTTTCCTATTGTGGAAGCTTATATGTAGTGGTGCCCATCCTCTTGGTATTTTACCACCTCCTTCCAACCTGTTCCACTCTCCACATAATAAGGGATGTGTCAGGTTTTTGTGGTAGGGTAGAAATGGAGATTGTTGTCGTACGGGGGTCAGAGAGTACTAGGCAAATACATTTCTCAGGTTTTTTGAAATCCGTCTGGATGAGGACTGACAATACAACCAGTTGTAAGCAAATGCATCCTTGTGAGAGATTTCTTAAATCAGTTCCCAAGAATTCTTTCATGGAAAACACTCAAAACTTGTTGGCAGTTGGTTAATACATTGTTTGATAACGTGAGATGAAATATCCTCTACCTTTTGTGCACAAATAAGTAGCTTATATTCCTCCCTTCTTTTGCGCGGATGTGTACGGAAGAATTCTAGGAACTGTCATTTTTAGGAAGGTTCTGAGAATTCGCTAATGAAGCATTTGCTAATGAGGATTTGGTTCAATTAATTGACATTAAGCGTGTACTTCAAGGGGCATGAATGAGAGTTCTCAGGATGCTGATATTAGATGTTGGAATGATGGAATGGGCTCAAGGAAGTGCTGAGAAGCAAGGGCTGAATCCAGGATTGAGGACTTCTGTACCAAATTAAATCATGATATCATGATGTTGTGCTCACCCCTATTCACTCTCTTCTCCTTTCTTTCCTTTTGTGTTGCGGACACTTAGGATTATACGACAAATGTTCTTATACCACCCTTGACCGTGGATGGGTTTTGGGAATTAACAACATCAGTGACCAGGGCAATCAAGATCCTCGCTATTTTTTCTCCTTGAAGACCGACCGGGCCTGGAAGCTCACCACCATCACAGACCACCGTAGCTACCTTCCAAACCAGTGGGTTCACCTTGCCATCACTTACGATGGACGTCTGATGAAGTTGTATGTCGACGGTGCCCAGGTGGCAACCGGCAGAGAACAGGTAGGGAGTATCTTCAGCCCTTTGACCGCGAAGTGTAAGGTCCTTATGTTGGGTGGCAATGCCCTAAACCAAAATTACCGAGGATACATAGAACATTTTAGTCTTTGGAGAACAGTCCGTTCTCAGAAGGAGATACTGACGGACATGACTCTGGTGGCTCACGAAGCAGATCTTCCTCTACCTCAGCTAGTGTTTCAGGAGACTTTACTGAATGTGAAAAGCAGCTGGTCTCCCATGAAGGATAGCCCACATCTTCCTCTGACTGAGTTCACATCCCACTCTGACTACCTGTTGGATACCAGCCTGGAGCCTCCTCTTTGTGGGCAAACTGTTTGCGACAACGTGGAGGTTATCGCCAGTTACAACCAGATCCCAACCTTCCGCCACCAGAAAGTGGTCCGCTACCGGGTGGTGAACATTTACGATGACCACCACCGCAACCCGACCATCAGCCAGCAACAAATCGAGTTCCA
>JALGBA010001337.1:55000-127500 GCA_023970755.1 Azemiops feae | reverse complement strand
AAAATATAGAACAGCCTGATGGGAAATCAGGGAAACCTGCGAGGTCCATGCCAGGAAAATTTCTGTCTTGAAAGGAGACCAAAAGATGTAGTAACATTAGCTGCACAAAGGAAAGGGTGGTGCTTGATTCTTGGAGGCTGATAATATATATATATATATATATTCTACCCCTTTTCCCACCAGTGGATATATTAGCAGCTTGTTCTGCCCTGATCTGTGACTCAGCTCCTTCTAATAGAATAAGGAAATGGGCGACAATAAACTATTTATGATTAAAATCCTCCGTGAAATCAGTCTGAGCTGAACATTGATGCCAAGATGTCCGGGCCAATTTCCCCTCCGTGTCTTTCGCTTCCCTGAAAAAAAAAAAAGGGGGGGGGGAAAGGCTTCTGCTTTTCTGCCTTATTCTTAAAGAACTTCGAGAATTGTCCCCAAGGTGCTTTTTTTCCCAAGAGGCTCTATTCCCAGCTCTATTCTGATTCTGATTCTCAACCTGCTTCTCTGGAACCCAAAATAGGAGCGGTGATGGTAGAGAACTTGAAATCCCCATAATCTCTTTGGAATCTGCCTCTAACCATCTCAAAACGTCTATGGTGGTTCTCCGTCATCCAGGTCCCAGTTGTTCCAAAGGTGCTTTTTTTTTTCTTTCCCAAGAGGCAACTGGACTTTCTTGTTTTTGTTTGAAGACATTTCGCTTCTCATCCGAAGAAGCTTCTTCAGCTCTGGCTGGATGGTGGGGGAATGGAAGGATTTTGACTCTCTAAAAGAAGGCTTAAGATACAGGAGATAAAAGACAGGCTTAAGATACAGGAGTACCTGGACAGACTTGAACACTGGGCGCTATCTAACAAAATGAAATTCAATGGTGAAAAAAGCAAGGTTCTACATTTAGGCAAGAAAAACCAAATGTACAGGTATAGTATAGGGGGTACCTTGCTCAATAGTAGTAACTGAGAGGGATCTCGGAGTCCTAGTGGACAATCACTTAAATATGAGCCAGCAGTGTGCTGCAGCTGCCAAAAAGGCCAACACAGTGCTAGGCTGCATTAACAGAGGGATAGAATCAAGATCACGTGAAGTATTAATACCACTTTACAATGCCTTGGTAAGGCCACACTTGGATTACTGCATCCAGTTTTGGTCACCACGATGTAAAAAAGACGTTGAGACTCTAGAAAGAGTGCAGAGAAGGGCAACAAAGATGATTAGGGGACTGGAGGCTAAAGCATATAAGGAACGTTTGCTGGAATTGGGTATGTCTAGTTTAATGAAAAGAAGGACTAGGGGTGACATGATAGCAGTATTCCAATATCTCAGGGGTTGCCACACAAAAGAGGGAGTCAAGCTATTCTCCAAGGCGCCTGAGGGCAGGACAAGAAGTAATGGATGGAAACTAGTCAGGAGAGAAGAACAACTGGAACTGAGGAGAAACTTCCTGACAGTTAGAACAATTAACCAGTGGAACAACCTGCCTCCAGAAGCGGTGAATGCTCCAACACTGGAAGTTTTTAAGAAGAGACTGGACAGCCATTTGTCTGAAATGGTATAGGGTTTCCTGCCTGAGCAGGGGGCTGGACTCGATGACCTCCAAGGTCCCTTCCAACTTTATTATTATTATTATTATTAAGGCAAATGAACAGCTGTCTGCAAGGAGTAGAAATCTTCCACCTCTTCCTAGGACACCTGCCCTAATACTTGCAGACAGCCCTTTGTTCTTGGCCACGAACCTACAAAGAGGATACGTAACCGTAGGATCATCCTTAGCCGAGCTACATCTTCCAGAGATAGCTACTGTTCCTTGAAGTAAGCCCGCCATGGAAGGGGAAAACCCCCTCGTTTCTGTGCCTAGGGTGGGAGCTTTCATGATTCAGCGAGAGGAGGGGCTGGGGAGGCCAAGGCCAAAGCTATTTCCAGTTTGACTGACTTCATCAGCAGGTGGGGAGTGGGGTGTGTGAGGAGGAATGGTGAACTAGCCAGAAAAAAATGTGTGAGCAATCATGGTATTGTGGAAACCTCATTTTGTCTAGCTTTCTTTGGTTGGGGTTTTTTTTCCCCCTTTAATCCCCCCTTCTTGGGGGAGGACTAGAAACCTTTGGTGTCTTGCCAGCTCTTGTAGCTCCTCATTTCCTCCCGGGAATGGAATTCCAGAAAAGAATTCTAGGAATCCAGCATAGCAGAAGAGTGGAGCAGATTGGCTTGGGAATGTTCCATGTTAAACAGCCCACATAACCTGGTTATTCTCTTTGGAGAATACCGGGCCGGGTGCACACTCTCTCCTTCCTTTTTCTTCTCCTAGGCCCAGTCCTTCCTCTACAACCCCACAGTTGCACACTGAATTTCATGTCCGGCACGAAGAATTAGGCCCATTGACTAGATTCTTGTGTATAAGCATAAGCCAGCTTCAGTGGAACTTAAGCTGACTTATACTCAAGAATCAAGTCAATCAATGGTCAGCACTAAATTGGTGCTACAGAATTCAAGAAGGATTGGACTTAGATCATTTGTGAGAATGTAAGGATTCCAGGCTGATTGCTCTCTTGACTCCACCTTTCAGGCTCTGCCTCTTACATCTCATTCAAATAAGACCTACAGGGTTGGACAAATTCCAACCTGGAATTTTGCTCACCAGTGATTCCAATGTCACGTTTGATCAAAGTATTGCAAGTATGGCATCCGTTTTGAAATTATATCCGGATGGATCACATCTGGGTTTCCAGACATCTCTCTCTTCTCCCCGGTAGGGAAATGTCAAGCTTTGAATGGAAAGCAACTGAATTGGTGTCTTTGCTTTCCACCCTTCCAAAATTTGCAAAGTTCTACGCTGACATTCATGAGAACTTTCAGGCTAGTCAGCAGGGAGAAATGGTTGAAGACTTTGCAGCATTTTGTGCCAGGGTGGCAATGGAGATCAGCAGAAACCCAAGAAGCTACCAAGATATTGGATTTTAAGGGGAGGAGTTGTAGTGCAAGGGCATCATCTTTGGAGCCCAGTCTCAATCCTTAGTATCTCCAAATTGGACGGAAGAAGATGACTCCTTCAAACGTTGGAGACCAATGCTGTGTAAGTGAGCGATTTGATTGTAGGGCAATTTGTTATGGCTACAGTAAGGTGAGGCAGTGTCACTCAGTGGCTGAGCATCTGCTTTGCATACTGAAGGACCTGGGTTCAGCCCCAGTCTCAGATTGGATAATTCTTGCTTGACACTCTGTTGAGTTGCCGAGGCTGGCTTCCACAGAACAAAGGTCTGACTCAGCAGGCTGGGCGGAATAAAAGTGTGCTAAGAAGCAACTGGGGCAAAGACTCGCACAGCTCCTTGGGGTCCCAGAATCGAACTCCTGGAGTGAGCAGTGAGTTAGCCTGCAGTGCTGCACCCTAACCACTGCACCACCAGGGCTCTTCAATTTATAACTAAACCGAATTGTTAAATTGTCCCACCATGAGTTGGCTGCGGTAAGTTGCCCGTGGCAAGTTGGTTGCAGTGAGTTGGCCGTGGCAAGTGTTCTGGGATCATATGTCACGAAAGCAATTTTCTTGATACACTCACTCCCCCCTGAGATGTTCTGCCCAAGCGGGTGTTTAATGGAAGACGAAAGAGGCCACTGCATTAGGCTGTAGATGTTCCTCATTTATTAGGAGGCTGCATGCAGCTTCACCCAGATTCCAGGTGATGAATTTGAACGGTGGTTCTTCTTGCAGCTGGCTGAGTTGAACCCTTGATCTCTGGACAGGTAGGTAGTTCGCATAGAAACATACAATCCCAGGGCTGGACGGGATCATGGAGGTCTTCTAGTCCAACCCCTTGTCTAAGACAGGAGACCTTAAACCCTCCTGAACAAATGGATGTTCAACCTTCTCTTGAAAACCCGGACTAATGACTCACCCTCTAAAGATAGACTGGATGGGGCAAGACAAACTTTACAACAGCCACTCAGAAGCTGAGGTATGTTAGATACACCTGACACAGGTATGAGGATGAGCAACGTTGACATGCTAACCAGTCTTTCTTATTCCTGTTTCAGAGCCTACTTAGATGTCAAGGAACTGAAGAACAGACTCAACCTGAACGGCTCCACCCATCTCAACATCTTCTTTGCCAATTCTTCTGAAGAAGAGTTGGCCGGCATGGCCACCTTTCCATGGGACAAAGAAGCCTTGGTGCACTTGGGTAAGGGGCAGGGGTGGTGCAGGGGTTAGAACGCAGTTTAGGTAGCCCTCGATTTACGACAGTTCATTTAGTGGCCGTTTGAAGTGACAACAGCACTGGAAAAAGGGACTACTATTACTACTACTACTACTACTAATAATAATAATAATGAAGTTGGAAGGGACCTTGGAGGTCATCTAGTCCAGTGGTTCTTAACCTTTTTGAACGAATCGCCCCCTTGAGCCAATGAGGAAGTTGTCATCGCCCCCCTCCCCCAACATAACCTCTCAATCACAACATAGGAAATAATTCTTCAATTTATGCAAACACTTTTTTTGTTTTCTTTAAAATTGTCATCAGGACATATCGATGCAAATAATTTATTTCCAGTCTTTTTCCCATATCTCAACTGTGTGAAAAAGTTTGGTGCCACCCGTCACTTTATTCCCAAACTTTGTGATACATGTATTTCATTATTATCTTATTTATTCAAGACACTTAAATGTAATGACCACTGAAAACAAAATTCAATTGCAAGAAAGTGAAATGCCCGAAAAGAAAAACTAAGAATTTCAAGACAATAACTATGAAACTAAATTAAGATTTGAGGAAAGTATATATCAGTGGTGGTGAACCTATGGCACACGTGCCACAGGCGGCACACGGAGCCATCCCTGTGGGCACGCACGCCATCGTCCCAGAGGGAGGTGCGTCCTTCTCCCCCCACCCCCACGAGCTTCTGCAAAGCACAAATGGATGCAAAGTCCAAGCTGCCTCTGGGCAACTTCTGGGTAACCAGTCAACTCTTTGCACCATTACTTTAATTTTATTACATTTTATAAGCTCCCTAAATGAAAGAAGACAAAAAAACCCAACCAACTTGATAGCGATTACATAACACACTGACAAATGTCCTCTCAGGTTCAATACATGACATCAATAACTGAATCCTACTGTGATCGAATTGGTTGGATCTCCCCCAACCCTTCCCGGCCCCCACAGGCATCCCTCCTCAGGAGCAACATCGAGGTGGCCACGCCCATTGAAATCCAATGCAAGCAAATACAACGATAAAAGCTCAGACAATTATTAACAAAAAAAATGTATGTACACAAAAAGCAAAAAAAAAGAACATCAATGGCTGCCTTGTGCTTGGTGAGCTGATGCCAATTTCTTGATGTCTGGAACCATTTTTGTTAATCGCATTCTTAAATCACCGCGCTCACACCACTAATAGCAAGCGATCTGATGTTTTTGTATGACAGATATACAGCGATTCACTGTACGAAAAAGTCTCAAAAGTGTCCCCAAAACGTCTCGCTCCATCGCCCCCATATCGCCCCCTTTTCGTTCCTTCGCCCCCGCATCGCCCCTTTTCGTTCCATCGCCCCCCTGAAAAACAAAATCGCCCCCTGGGGGGCAATATCGCCCAGGTTAAGAACCACTGATCTAGTCCAACCCCCTGCTCAGGCAGGAAACCCTATATACCATTTCAGACTGTCCAGTCTCTTCTTAAAAACTTCCAGTGTTGGAGCATTCACCACTTCTGGAGGCAGGTTGTTCCACTGGTTAATTGTTCTTACAGTCAGGAAGTTTCTCCTTAGTTCTAGGTTGCTTCTCTCCTTGATTAGTTTCCATCTGTTGCTTCTTGTCCTGCCTTCAGGTGCTTTGGAGAATAGCTTGACTCCCTCTTCTTTGTGGCAGCCCCTGAGATATTGGAAGACTGCTATCCTGTCACCCCAAGCCCTTCTTTTCATTAAACTAGACAGACCCAATTCCAGCAGCCGTTCCTTATATGCTTTAGCCTCCAGTCCCCTAATCATCTTTGTTGCTCTTCTCTGCGCTCTTTCTAGAGTCTCAACATCTTTTTTACATCGTGGTGACCGTTTTTACACTTGTGACTGTTGTTCACACTTACGACCTTTGCAGCATTGCCTGGGGTCACGTGATTCACATTCGGATGCTTGACAACTGACTCACATTTATGACTGTTGAGGTGTCCCTGGGTCATGAAGCAAAGTCAAGGATTCCCTTAACAACCAGGTTACCAACTTATCAATTGCAGCAAATGGTTTAACACCTACGGCAAGGAAAGTCGTAAAAGGGAGCAAAACTCACTTAACCAATGTCTCGCTCAGCCACATAAAATTTGGGCTCAGTTGTGTCATACGTTGAGGACTGCCTGCATATGTCTAAGGGCTGTTTCTATTGCTAAGACCCCAAGGGAGTCTTAACAGGAGAAGTGAGTCTTTGTGGACACACGGGATGTGTTCATACACCCCAAGCCTAAACAGCTCCAGGAAAGTTCCAGCCGAATTTGTAGACCCTGCTAAATTTGGTTAGTTTTGCTTCCATTTGGGAGGATACAGGAGGTTTAGTGTGTAAAACCTTTCAAGAGTTTATGATCCGGGAGCGTGTGTGCGAAGCCGTAACAACGGTTCACTCAGAAATCAAGTTAAGGACTTGGTGTGAACAATAAGAAGGAGATTCTGGGATGTCGTCAACTTTTGTTCTGAATTCTTTTTCTTTTTTTTTAAATTCCTTCCCAACAGTAGCCTTAAATAGCCCAGAGGCTATTTAAGGATTAAATAGAGGATTATAAACAGAAAATGGGGAGGGGGAGTGAGGAAGAGAGAGAGAGAGAGAGAGAGAGAGAGAGAGAGAGAGAGAGAGAGAAACCAAGACAACAAAAATATTCATCATTCTTGACTTCCAGGCAGAAAAAAAAATAGATTATAAACCCAAGTGATGTCAGCCCTGAAATAGTTTGTGTGTGTGTGTGTGTGTGTGTGTGTGTGTGTGAGAGAGAGAGAGAGAGAGAGAGGATGTCTTAAACTCCAAGATAGAATGTTTATGAGATGCACAACTCAGTCTGATAAATATAATATATTTTATCTTGTCCTGGGGCCCTCCACTCCCTGACTCGGGGACACCATAATTCATGAGAATATATTCTCTAACGGAGAGAAACAGAGCTGAGATAGGCAATTGGGTGGGAGAAATATATCTAGAGGGCAACTTCAGTTGCATTTACGTTCGACTTCAATATTAGCCACGGGAGGAAACCCAAAGTCGAACTAAGAACTCTTAGAATTAAGGAGAAATGTCCTGACAGTGAGAACAATTAACCAGTGGAATGGCTTTTGCCTTCCGAAGTTGTGGGTCCTCCATCACTGGAAGTTCTTAAGAAGAGATTGGACAGCCATTTGTCCAGAATAGTCTAGGGCTGATACAGTTCTGCAGAGGAATGATTGAGTCTGTCATTTGTACTTCTACGTCTGTCTGGTTTGGTACAGCAACCAAATAGGACAGGGACAGACTTCAATGGATAGTTAGGACTGCAGAAAAAAAAACAATCGCAACCAGCCGGCCTTCCACTGAGCACCTGTATATTGTGCAGGTCAGAAGGAGGCTGAGAAAATGCCTACAGACCCCTCCCATGCTGGACACAAACTGTTTCAACACCTCCCCTCAGGATGCCGCTATAGGGCACTGAGTGCCAAAACAACTGGACACAAAGACAGTGCCTCACTCTGCTAAACACCTAATTCCCACAGCACTGTCTTATGCCTAAGGATATTTACCCCTATAGTAGGGCTGCATTGCTATTATCCTTCTCATCTTTCCTATTACCTTCTATTATTGGTATCGTACGATGTATCACTTTGTTGTTTGTATGTACACTGAGAGCTTATGCACCAGAGACAAATTCCTTGTGTGTCCAATCATGCTTGGCCAATAAAGAATTCTTATTCTATTCTTATTCTTATTCTATTCTATTCTATTCTATTCTATTCTATTCTATTCTATTCTATTCTATTCTATTCTATTCTATTCTATTCTATTCTATTCTATTCTATTCTATTCTATTCTATTCTATTATTTTCTATCTTCCTTTCCCTTCCCTTCCCTTCCCTTCCCTTCCCTTCCCTTCCCTTCCCTTCCCTTCCCTTCCTTTCCCTTCCATTCTACTCTACTCTACTCTACTCTACTCTACTCTACTCTACTCTACTCTACTCTACTCTACTCTACTCTACTCTATATTCTATTCTATTCTATTCTATTCTATTCTATTCTAGTCTATTCTATTCTATTCTTCTATTCTATTCTATTCTATTCTATTCTTTCTATTATTCTATCTATTTCTATTCTATTCATTCCATTCCATTCCATTCCACTCCATTCCACTCCACTCCACCCCACCCCACCCCACCCCACCCCACCCTACCCTACCCTACCCTACTCTACTCTACTCTACTCTACTCTACTCTACTCTACTCTACTCTACTCTACTCTACTCTACTCTACTCTACTCTACTCTACTCTACTCTATTCAAAGGCAGAGTCGCTTCACTGAATTTACCTGTGATAGCAGCAATTCTAATTATTGTGCCAACAGTTTGAAGTCAGCTCCAAAGGAAGGAGGGGGAATAGACAGAATTAATTTCCTGTTTAGCCACCTTCGCTGCCCCCTTCTCGCTCAGAAAAATCCTGCCTCGCCTTTCCATATTTGTTTCCCCCACTAGTTCTCTAAATCCAATATCTATTTAATAAGAAAATAAAATGAAATATGTTCTGTTGTCCAGATCTTAACTTTGGAATAAATTATCGCCGGGGCACACACACACACACACACACACACAAACAACCCCCCCCCCAAAAACAACAATCTCTCTCTTTTGCTTTTAAATGGAAAAAACGGTAATTGATTTAGACAGCAGTGAAAAATACACGGTTCCTTTCCTCTCCTCCCCCCAAACACCCCCCCCCTCAAACAGACAGAAGAATCAAACAAGCTACTCAGCTTCATGGCCCTGATAAATTTGAGCCAGCCTGTACTGTGATATTTATCTTCTCCGTTCAGGGAGATGTGTTCCCCCCCCCCCCCAATATCACCAGACATCAGAAAGAAAGAGAAACATAAACAAAAGAACACCAAATATCAAAGCCTTGAACAAGTGAAAAAAAAAAACCTGGAAAAGACCAGATGAATTCTGCTTCGGGATGCATTTGTTGCAAAAACACTCAGTATGGATTCTGCCTGGGTTCCTGTGCAACCGCTTGGAAGTATTATATTCCCAGGTGATTGTATCCAGGAATTGGCTCCAGTTGGGTCTAGGGGTGAAGAAACCAGTAGAATGGTAAATTCTAGTCCCAAATTAGGCATGAATGCCAGCTGGGTGACTTTGGGCCAATCACCAGGAGTCGGTGAGTTCTAGTCCTGCCTTAGGCGTGAAAGCTGGCTGGGTGACTTTGGGCCAATCACCAGGAGTCAGTGAGTTCTAGTCCTGCCTTAGTCATGAAAACTGGCTGGGTGACTTTGGGCCAATCACCAGGAGTCGGTGAGTTCTAGTCCTGCCTTAGGCATGAAAGATAAGAGGGTGACTTTGGGCCAATCACCAGGAGTCGTTGAGTTCTAGTCCTGCCTTAGGCGTGAAAGCTGGCTGGGTGACTTTGGGCCAATCACCAGGAGTCAGTGAGTTCTAGTCCTGCCTTAGGCATGAAAGATAAGAGGGTGACTTTGGGCCAATCACCAGGAGTCGGTGAGTTCTAGTCCTGCCTTAGGCATGAAAGATAAGAGGGTGACTTTGGGCCAATCACCAGGAGTCGGTGAGTTCTAGTCCTGCCTTAGGCGTGAAAGCTGGCTGGGTGACTTTGGGCCAATCACCAGGAGTCGGTGAGTTCTAGTCCCGCCTTAGGCATGAAAGATAAGAGGGTGACTTTGGGCCAATCACCAGGAGTCGGTGAGTTCTAGTCCTGCCTTAGGCGTGAAAGCCTGCTGGGTGACTTTGGGCTAGTCCTTCTCTCTCAGCTCTCCTCACCTGACTGGGTTGTTATGATGGGGAAAATAGGAAGAGGAAGAAGTATTAGCTATGTTTGCCGCCTTGAGTTAGTCATAAAAGTAATAAAGGCAGGAAACAAACAAACAGACAGACAGACAAATAAATGGGCTTATTGGGCTCCAGCAAAGACGCCACTGAAGCCTATTGGAGTCCCTCACCCTGATTCTCTTCCTCTCCCTCCTCCTCCTCTTCTTCTCTATTGATGTATGTCCTTCCTTGCTTCCAAGCCTACAAACAAGAAGGAAATAATAACGAAGAGATTTCATTGGTCTTCCTTTCTGGGTCCCACCCAATTCATTTTGTGGGACTCACCAAAAGGACGTTTGTCGCCAATGCTGTTGGGAGGCTTCATGCAAGTCTTGCATCTGTGTGCTCTTTTCTTTCACGATGTCTCTGGAGGCCCGCAACACGCAACACTGTCCCTTCCTCTCTTTTTTTTTTTTGTCCATGCAGGAGGCATCGTCCTGAATCCTTCCTTCTATGGCATTGCTGGCCACACCCATACCATGATCCATGAAGTCGGACACAGCCTCGGACTCTACCATGTCTTTAAGGGGGTCTCTGAGATCTTCTCCTGCAGCGACCCCTGCATGGAAATAGAACCGTCCTTCGAAATGGGGGATCTCTGCCCCGATACCAACCCTACCCCAACTCACAAAGTCTGTGGCGATCCCCCTGCGAGCAGTAACATGTGTGGCTTCCATAACTTCCAGAATACACCATTCAACAACTTTATGAGCTACGCAGGTAACGGCTGTTTCCAGCTGGGATAATTGGCTGGTTGTAGGCTTTAGACCCAGCCTTGGCAACGTTAAGACCTATGAACTTCAACTCCCAGAATTCCCCATGCTGGCCGGAGAAGTCTGGGAGTTGAAGTCTTAAAGTTGCCAAGGTTGGACACCCTGGCTTTAGACAGTGTTGTATAATATTTGGACTCAAAGCTGCATTCCAGAAGCTGGTGAGCTCCATACCAAAACGGTGTTTGATGTAGATATAAGCTCTGTGCTCCAGACTGTGAGAGATGAAAATAATACCTTGGAAGCAAAAAGTGCTGGCATATTATAACATGGACATTCCCCACAAAGCCTTCAGGAGCACAGCTCAGCTTCAAGCAAGCTTTGTAGACCAACTAAGGCAGAGGTCCCCAACCTTTTGGGCACCAGGGACTGGTTCCGTGGAGAGAGGTTTTTCCACGGACCAGCGAGTGTGTGGTTTTGTGTGCTGCCTGCATCCCACAGATGGGGCTTTGCTTGTTTGTGCGGCCCGGTTGCTGGCATGCCGCGGCCCAGTACCGGGGATTGGGGACCCCTGAACTAAGATACAACAATTCAACTTTGGCTGAGTTCAGAAAGCTGCTAGTAGTTTGCAATAATGGCAAATATCTGTAACTCGGGTATAGAATGAGGGTGGGGGATCGTTCTCCGAGCTTGTGGGTTGGTTTGCGAACATTTTGTGACCAGGCTAGGTAACATCTTCAGCAGAGTTTGGGGGACGTCAGTCTCAATGTTCTTCTGTTTATAAGGGCTTCGGGTATAGGTGTGTCAAGGGAGGGTCTGCGATGGGTCTTGTGAAGGGTCAGGTGTGAGTCATCAGTGAGAGGCTTGTGATGGGTCTTGAAGTGGGGAGGTTAAATTAAGTCAGGGTCATTGGGAGGCGAACTGCTAGTGTGGGGAGGAGACAGGGGGGCTTGCCTGGGTTGGTTGGGGGGTCAATGCTGTCTCTAGTTGGCTGTGCGGTTGATTTAGATTCCGAGGGGTCCGTAGGCTGGTTGTAGGTCAATGTGTCTGTTGATGGAATTGCTTGTGGAGTGAAGATGTTACCTAGCCTGGTAATGAAACGTTCGGAAAGCGACCCACAAACTCGGAGAATGAACTTTTGCCCTCAGCTGCTAGTAGTATTTAGACAGAAAACTGGGAAATCCTGTTTTACTAAAGTCTTAACTCTCTCTGTGTCTCTCTCCTATTTTTTTTTGACGGTGTGCGCAACTCCAGATGATGACTGCACCAATTCCTTCACCCCCAACCAGGTTGCCCGCATGCACTGCTACCTAGACCTTGTGTATCAAAGCTGGCAACCAATCAAGAAGCCAGCCCCCATTGCCATCATGCCTCAGATCGTGGACCGAACAGAAACCTCTGTTACTCTGGAGTGGTTTCCACCAATCGACCAGCACTTCTTTGAAAGGTGAATGGGGGGAACGATGTGTGTCTATCGGGTGATTTTGGAAGGCAGGCTCAGAAAGTTGTCAATGATATGGGAGGGATGAGTTCTGAACGTTGTTGGATGATTGTTCCCTTTCTTTTGTGAGGTGTACATTGGATTAAGGAGCAGGGCCTACCCATCTGAGTACCGTAGGAGAAAATTCACAGAAGCACCTTGCTGAAAAAGGAAAAGTAGAACAAAATTAAGTTCAGAAAGGGAAGGGGGGCTGAAGAATGATCCCAGAAACAAAGAGGAATAGATGTTGTGCATCTTAGCTGTTTGGCCACATAACAAATATTGAAAATAATTAGGTTGTGTTGGAGAGAGGGTGGCCAAGCCTGGGGAAGGGGTCAAGCAGGGAATTAGTCTGGAATCCTTACATGGGCAGAAGAGGGCAAGGTCTGATCCCCTTGAATGTTGTTGAACCTTATGTAGTCTAGTCCAAGTGTGGACAATCAGTCTGGGAAGATTAATATTAATTTGAGGTGTGAACAGTTAGATCCACACAGGAAGAGTTCAACGGCATTCAAGAGGGGCCAGACCTTGCCCTCTTGTGACTACGTAAGGATTCCAGGCTAATTCCCTGCTTAACTCCTTCCCCAGATGCTCAGCCGCTCTCTGACAGGTTGATTCGATAATATTTTGACCAGTTCAAACACTTCTAGGTTTCTACAGCACCCGATTCAATAAGTTGACGCACTCCTGTGAATTAGCGTAGGGGACGGAGCCACAACAAAATTCAAGCTCAGCCAGCCCTTTGTCTAGAAAAGTCGCTCGATTGTGAGCCAGGCGGCATGTACGCTTCACAAGTAAATAAAGCAGTCGAGGCATCCCTCACCTACGCTGGGGGTTTCATTTCCACCTTTCCCTTTTTCCTTGGGCCTCCCGTTCAGACCCAGCGCCATCTCCCATCCTGCTTTCCCCCCCAAAAAGGATCGATGGAGGCCACGCAATGTGCATTCAATTTACGTTTTCGTGAGGTGGTGACTGGACACGAAATAAATTCAATCTGTCTATTAAGAGGCCTGCTGATCGAAGGCTAATTGTTGTGTAATGAAAGACACCAGCCCTGAGGTCGAGCTTCAGCCTCCCTCCGTCTGTTTTTATTAAGCCACGGGCCAACGGATACTTAAATGACATCCAGTTGCCAGCCAGTTTGATCTAAGATTTCGTAACAAAAACCTTAAATCAACACCCCGCTTTGTTTTACAGGCCCTTCCATTGGGAGGGTTCCTGTTTTGTCGAGCAGGTATGACCTGGGGGATATCAAAGGAAACATTGTCCTTCAATGATATCATCGTTTTCTGAGTCTCCCCCCCCCAAAAAAAAATCTTGGATAAATAAATCTTGCGATGACTTTTCCCCTCTGAAGACCGAAGGGAGAGAATGGCTTAAAATCTTATTTTTGAACGATGACCCGCCCTTTTTGTAAGTTCTTGCAAATTTAGCGTTCGTCTCAGATGGCAATTAATACGCATTGAAAATTCGGAACCCCGGCCTTAGACGGTTACTGGGGTGCTAATCGTCCTAAGGAATTTTCACCCTATAGATTGCAGTGCAGATGGATCTCATCTGCCACTTCGGAAACCTAGAGCTATTTGAAATTGACCATCTACTACCTTTCATTTCACCAATATTTCAGACCAGCTTTGGGATGGGAAAGTCTGTGTGTCACGAATGAGGGCGAATCTACGTGTCCCGGGATAAGGTTGCAGGATCCAATCTGGGTCGATCACTGGGACCAGAGGTTTCGCCTTCCAAGCTTTTGGACTCATGCTGGAGCCCATTGTTAGGGAACTTCTCTCTACCAGAATGTCCATCTGTCCATCCTTCCATCCATCCATCCATCCATCCATCCATCCATCCATCCATCCATCCATCCATCCATCCATCCATCCATCCATCTGTCTCTGTCTCTCTGTCTCTCTGTCTCTCTGTCTCTCTGTCTCTCTGTCTCTCTGTCTATCTACCTACCTATCTACCTACCTACCTACCTACCTACCTACCTACCTACCTACCTACCTACCCATCCATCCATCCATCTGTCCGTCTGTCCATCCATCCATCTGTCTATCTATCTACCTACCTACTTTTAACTACCTACCCCTCTCTCTCTCTCTCTCTCTCTCTCTCTCTCTCTCTCTCTCTCTCTCTCTCTCTCTCTCTCTATCTATCTATCTATCTATCTATCTATCTTAGTTCCATTGGTTAATTGTTCCCACTGTTAGGAAGGTGAAACTTCCTAACAGTGAGGACAATTAATCTGTGGACCAGCTTCCCTTCAGAAGTCCAACAATGGAGGTTTTTAAGAAGAGACTGGACAGCCACTTGTCCCCAATTGTATAGGGTCTCCTGCCTGAGCAGGGGGTTGGACTAGAAGACTTCCAAGGTCCCTTCCAGCTCTATTTTGATGGATTGATTTGAAAGTGCTGTAAGTAAAACTTTAGGGAGATATATGGGAAAGGAGCCCCCAAATGCAAACGAACTAGTTTTTCCATCACATCACAAGAAGTGAGCTAATCCACACAAGCCTCTAAAGAGGACCGAGGTCTAAAATTAGCTAATTGCATCACCTAAACCAAGCTACTAATAAATGCTTTTATTTAGAAGCAAAGGCTAATGCTGCTCTTCAGGCTTGGGAAGATGCACCCTCTGCCTTTTGCAACAATGGGTGTTTTGTTAGTTTTGAATGCATAAGAAAAGACACTAGGAAGCTTGGAAGAATGTAGGATTGGATCGGGGGGGGGGGGGAAGCCCGTTCATTTCTTGACTGCATCAAAGCACGCTTTTTAATGTTGTTATCCCCACACCAGGTATTTTGCAACAGTGTTAATATTCAGTCTGGAATCAGGGTGATGCAGTTGGGTAAGGCGGTTTGAGCATTCAGAATAACAGAATAATAGAGCTGGAAGGGACCTTGGAGGTCTTCTAGTCCAACCCCCTGCTCTGGCAGTAAACTCTATTCCATTTCAGACCAATGATTGTCCAGTCTCTTCTTAAAAACTCCAGTGTTGGAGCATTCACAGCTTCTGGAGGCAGGTTGTTCCACTGGTTAATTGTTCTCACTGTCAGGAAATTCCTCCTTAATTCCAAGTTGCTTCTTTCTCTCCTTGCTTAGTTTCCATCCATTGCTTCTTGTCCTGCCTTCTGGGGCTTTGGAGAATAGGTGGACCCCCGCTCTTCTTTGTGGCTGATATTGGAAGACTTTGCTTTCATGTCACCCCTAGTCCTTCAATCAACAGTCCCCCTGGAGATTTAAAACTGCAACAGCCACAACGTGGGGTGCATCACCCCAACATGCTTTCCAACAGGGCAGCGATATTCATATTTATCACCTCTTGATCCCTTTCTTCTCCTCCTCCCTTCCTCCAAGAAAATAGCTTGCATATTACAGAATTTCTGATTCAAGGAGAGGGTTGGGCAAGAGGCTTTTTGACTGGGCTTTAATTTCTCAATCCTGATTTCCATCTCTCTCTAAGGGAGAGGGAGGTGGAAACCTGAGCAGCAAAAGAAATGTTTTGTCTCTCAAGCTGATTATCAGCAAGATGGGCCCGGACTTAGAAGGTGATTCATGGAACGGCCCCAAATACATTCTTCATCCAGGAATGTTTTTGTTTTTTTTTGGTTTTTTTAAAAAGCTACATACACGGCTGAGAAATTGGTTTGTTGCCTTTAGTCATAGTCCATGAGGAGTATAATTCAACCTCCATACACTTGCCAGGAGATTTGGGGAAGGGGGGAGGCATGTTGGTGATTGGAACCCAAGAAGAAGATGAAGTCTTAACTAAAAGATTAAATCCACCAAGAGGCAGATCCAGCTAGAGACGGGGTTCATTGTAATAACATGGGTGGGGTTGAGGTTAACGTACTGTGTGAATAGTGGACTGAGGAATGTAGCTTATTGTATAGTATCCCAAATCTCAATAAATCATAATTAAGTAAACCATGGAAACACCAAGACGGAAGGAAGGGAGGGAGGGAGGAAGGAAGGCAAGGAGGGAGGGAAGGGAGGGAGGGAGAAGAGAAAGGGAGGAAGGAAGGAAGGAAGGAAGGAAGGAAAGGAGGAAGGAAGGAAGGAAGGAAGGAAGAGAAGGGAGGGAGGGAGGAGAGAAAGGGAGGGAGGAATGAAGAAGGGAGGGTGGGAGGCAGGAAGGAAGGAAGGAGAAAGAGAAGGAAGGGAGGGAAGAAGGAGGGAGGGAGGAGAGAGGAAGAGAGGAAGGAGAGGAAGGAAGGAAGGGAGGAGAAAGAAGGGAGGGAGGGAAGAAGGAGGGAGGGAGGAGAGAGGAAGAGAGGAACGAGAGAAAGGGAGGGAGGGAGGGAGGAAGGAAGGAAGGAAGGAAGGAAGGAAGGAAGGAAGGAAGGAAGGAAGGAAGGAAGGAAAGAAAAAAGGATGGGAGGGAAGGAGAGAGGGAGGAATGAATGAATGAATAAATGAATGAATGAATGAATGAATGAATGAATGAATGAATGAATGAATGAATGAATGAATGAATGAATGAATGAATGTTCTTTTCAACTGTTACTAAGTTGGAGCATTGTCCTTTCTTTCTTCCTGGCCACCTAGAGAAGTGGGATCCTCGTGTGAGCTCTGCGGGGAAGGACGTGTCCTGGTGCAATACGCTTCCAGTGCCTCTTCGCCCATGCCCTGCGATCCGTCAGGCCACTGGAGCCCCCGAGGAGCTGAAGGTCAGCCTCAAGTTACTTACACACCGGACAGACCAGGGTGGGACGGAGAAAGAGAGGCATTGCGGGCATTGCAAAGGCGCTTAACGCAGGCTAAAGAGCCCCTGCAGATAAAGGTTGGAAGCCTCCTCCGACAGCATGATTAATACCTAGGAAAGGATGACGAATTTCGGGGAGAGAAAAGCAATCAAGGGGAAAAGCAGTGAAGGATGAGTAACAAATTTATAACTAAGTGTGGAGCCCGTTTTTTTCCTCTCCTCCTCGGGCCTCGAGACCTGCCTTTTTAAAAATAATAATAAAAATAAAAAATTGGAGGATGTTTGCTCATTCTATTTCTTCTGAACGGGTGCAAGAACCAGCTCCTCTTTCTCCTTAACTCAACCTTGCCCCGTTTGCAACCGAGATCGTCTATTGCCCCTCTTCTGGTTTGTATAATTCTTCGGCATCTGTTTCATTTCTCTCTTTGCTTTTATCAGCCCGAGTTGTCATCCTTTGTGACCTTGTCCAGCTTTTGCTTTTTTAAAAAAAAAATCTCTGTGCTTCTGTTTTTGGTTTTTTTTTTTCCCCTGGAGTTTTGGAGCTGAAAATGAGAATAAGAATACAAAATAGAGTTGGAAGGGACCTTGGAGGTCTTCTAGTCCAACCCCCTGCTCAAGCAGGAGACCCTAAACTATTTCAGACGAGGGGCTGTCCAGTTTCTTCTTAAAAACCTCCAGTGATGGAGCACCCACAACTTCTGGAGGCAAATCGTTCCACTGGTTAATTGTTCTTACTGTCAGACAAGTCTTGAAGTTGCTAAGGTTGGAATCACAAAAGGGCCAAGTTTGAAGACCCCTGACCTAATCCATCAGGGGGTTTAGTGTGTATTTACAATGGCTTTCCTCACAAGTAAAAACATTCCGAGCATAAAAGCCCTTAGTTTAGAGCAGGGGTCTTCAAACTTGGCTCTTTTGTGACTTGTGGACTTCAACTCCCAGAATTCCTCAGCCAGCGTGCCTGGCTGAGGAATTCTGGGAGTTGCAGTCCACAAGTCATGAAAGGGCCAAGTTTGAAGAGCCCTGGTTTAGAACAACTTTTGCTCTAGCTGAGACTATAGTTAGTTCTCATCTTACGACTCACAGTTCAGCCCCGAATTTCATGCAATGGCTGACTGAAGAATTCTGGGAGTTGAAGTCCACAAGTCTTGAAGCTGCCAAGGCTGAAGACCCCCGTCCTAGAAAATCAAGGTAGTTTTGTTGTTGTTAGTTGTGAAGTCGTGTCCGATCCATCGCGACCCCATGGACAACGTTCCTCCAGGCCTTCCTGTCCTCTACCATCTTCTGGAGTCCATTTAAGCTCACGCCTACTGCTTCAGTGACTCCATCCAGCCACCTCATTCTCTGTCGTCCCCTTCTTCTATTGCCCTCCATCTTTCCCAGCATCAGGCTCTTCTCCAGTGAGTCCTTCCTTCTCATTAGGTGGCCAAAGTACTTGAGTTTCAACTTCAGGATCTGGCCTTCTAAAGAGCAGTCGGGGTTGATCTCCTCTAGGACTGACCGGTTTGATCACCTTGCAGTCCAGGGGACTCGCAGGAGTCTTCTCCAGCACCATAGTTCAAAGGCCTCAATTCTTTGACGCTCAGCCTTTCTCATGGTCCAACTTTCACAGCCATACAAGGCAACAGGGAAAACCATGGCCTTGACTATACGCACTTTTGTTGACAGGGTGATGTCTCTGAATGAATGTAGTTACATTTATTTATATGGATTGTTGGAGCAAGGTCCTAGAGAATCTTGGGCGTTCCAACTTTGGGTAGGTTGAATGCCAGTTTGATTCCATTCTGCCTTTTTCTTCTCTTGTATTCAAGGGCACCCAGATGTGGAACAGCCGTGTAAGCCTGATGTGAGAACGTGGACTCCCAATTCAGCGGTCATCAAGCAAACGGTCCCACCAGCTTGCCCTGAGCCTCAAGGATGCTACCTTCAGCTTCAGTTCCAATATCCGGTCATCCCAGAATATCTGACTATCTGGGTGACTTATGTTTCCCCCGAGTGGGACTCCAAAGAAGCCATCAACGACATCAAGCTGCTGATGGTCGGAGGAGAAAACATCTCGCTTGGGCCTCAGAACTTCTTCTGCGACATCCCCATGACCATCAGACTGGATACCGAGAAGATGAAGGAGGAGGTCCGAGGCATACAGATTTACACCTTGGACGAACAACTGGAGATCGACGCTGCTATGATCACTTCAGCCCCACAGAGCTCACAGTGTAAAAAATGCCGGCCCATCCAGTACAAAGTCTCCCGGGACCCTCCATTTCCAAAAGGTCCTTCGTTTCTCATCTTGGACCTCAGTCGGAGATTTCTGGACACGTAAGTACCGTAAGACAAAAAGGAACGGCCAAAAGAATTTGATCACATGGAATGGAATGGAATAGAATAGAATAGAATAGAATGGAATGGAATGGAATGGAATGGAATGGAATGGAATAGAATAGAATGGAATAGAATAGAATAGAATAGAATAGAATAGAATAGAATAGAATAGAATAGAATAGAATAGAATAGAATAGAATAGAAATAAGGAAGAATGGAATAGAATAGGAATAGAATAGAATAGAATAGGAATAGAATAGAATAGAATAGAATAGAATAGAATAGAATAGAATAGAATAGAATAGAATAGAATAGAATAGAATAGAATAGAATAGAATAGAAATAAGGAAGAATGGAATAGAATAGGAATAGAATAGAATAGAATGGAATGGAATAGAATAGAATAGAATAGAATAGAATAGAATAGAATAGAATAGAATAGAATAGAATAGAATAGAATAGAATAGAATAGAATAGAATAGAATAGAAATAAGGAAGAATGGAATAGAATAGGAATAGAATAGAATAGAATAGAATAGAATAGAATAGAATAGAATAGAATAGAAATAAGGAAGAATGGAATAGAATAGGAATAGAATAGAATAGAATAGGAATAGAATAGAATAGAATAGAATAGAATGGAATGGAATGGAATGGAATAGAATAGAATAGAATAGAATAGAATAGAATAGAATAGAATAGAATAAACAGAGTTGGAAGGGACCTTGTAGGTCATCTAGTCCAACCCCCGCCCAAGCAGGAGACTCTACACCACTTCTGGCAGATGGCTGTCCAGTCTCTTCTTGAAAGCTTCCAGTGATGATACTCCCACAACTTCTGAAGGCAACTTCTGTTGCATTGGTTGATTCTTCTCACTTGTTCTGAACTTTAATTGAAATGGGGGCATGTTCTTATTCTGTTTGCCATCCAGTCATTGTTGCCCCTTTGCAAAACGCTCCTTTCATCCTCATCCCCTAACCAGGTTAAAAGATAACGGAGTTGTTTATCTACTCAGCCAGCATCAATGATTGGTCTCCTCCTCCTCCTCCTCCTCCTCCTCCTCCTCCTCCTCCTCCTCCTCCTCCTCCTCCTCCTCCCCTCCTCCTCCTCCTCCTCCTCCTTCTTCTTCTTCTTCTTCTTCTTCTAAAATGAGTAACCCCAGAGATTTAATTTGGACAGCAGGGGTAGCAATCTCCATAAGAAATAAACAAAGATGGCTTAGCCTAGTCCTCTTTTTATGACTGCTCATCACTGGGGTGGGCAAAAATCTTAGGACTGGATGTTCCAAATGTCATGGGGATTCAATTAAATTGGAACAGGAAGAACCAGGGAGTTGGGGGTTTAATCTTTCTGTTCCACCATTTCCCCCATAAATGCTAGCTACTGTATGAATGATAGCCTTGGGGTCCTCAACTTACCACAGTTCACTTGCTGACTGTTCGAAGTTACAACGGCACTGGCAAAAGTGACTTACAACCATTTTCCACACTTATGACCGTCGCAGCATTCCCCAGGGTCATGCGATTTACATTCGGAGGCTCGACAACATTTGTGACAGTTGCGTTGTCCCGGGGGTGTCACGTGATCCCCTTTTGCGACCTTCTGTCATAATGGGGAAGCCGGATTCACTTCACAACCGTGTCACTAACTGAACAACGGCACAATTGCGGCCAGCAAGGTCGTAAAATTGGGCTACACTTTCACTTGGCAACTGTGATGTTGGACTTCATTGTGGTTGTGCGTCAAGGACTACTGTAGGTTACAGGGACTTCCTTAGCACGTTGTGTAGATCGAGCCATCAGCTGAAGCAATTCTGTGCTTTATTTATTGGGGCACGGTGTGTTATTTGAGGACAGACGTTGTCTTTTTTGTCCAACTGAATTGGGCATCCTGTGTGAAGCCTTTATTTTTTTTCCCTTTAAAGAAAAACTAACACAACCTATGCCTTTTTGTTGAAAGGAAGGGGTGGAACCCGCAGCTTCCAAGATACAACATCTATTTTCCTGTTCGACCTTCGTATCTTATGTCAGGAGGATAAATTCAATTATGTGTGGATTATGCCAATAGGTGTTTTCCCTGACATGTTGAAGTACATCAGTGTTTAATGGTTTCAATGGCTCTGTGTTCTGGTCCTTGGCCAAAAGAAGACTTACAATGGCAATCCTCCTCCTCCTCTTTCTCATGGTCTATATTCTCCTTCTTCTCCTTTCCCTTCTCCTTTTCTTTTCCTCATTCTATCATCTTCTTCTCCTCCTCCTCATTGTCTGTCATCTCCTCCTTCTCTTCTTCATTGTCTATCTTCTCCTCCTCTTTCTCCTTCTCTTTTCCTCATTGTCTATCTCCTCCTCCTCTTCTTCTTCATTGTCTATCTTCTCCTCCTCCTTCTCTTTTCCTCATTGTCTATCTTCTCCACCTCCTGATTGTCTGTCTACTCCTCCTCTTGTCTATCTTCTCCTCCTCTTTCTCTTTTCCTCATTGTCTATCTTCTCCACCTCCTGATTGTCTGTCTACTCCTCCTCTTCTTCATTGTCTATCTTCTCCTCCTCCTTCTCTTTTCCTCATTGTCTATCTCCTCCACCTCCTGATTGTCTGTCTACTCCTCTTTCTCCTTCTCTTTTCACCATTGTCTGTCATCTCCTCCTTCTCTTCTTCATTGTCTATCTTCTCCTCCTTCTCCTTCTCTTTTCCTCATTGTCTATCTCCTCCTCCTCTTCATTGTCCATCTTCTCCTCTTTCTTCTTCTCCTTTTCCTCCTTCTCTTTTCCTCCTTCTATCATCTTCTCCTCCTCCTCCTTGTCTATCTTCTCCTCTTTCTCCTCCTCCTTCTCTTTTTGCCATTGTCTATCATCTCCTCCTCCTCTTCATTGTCTATCTCCTCCTCCTTCTCCTTCTCCTTTTCTTTTCCTCCTATCTCCTCCTCCTCCTCCTCCTCCTCTATCTTCTCCTCTTTCTCCTTTTGCTTCTCCTTCTCCTCTTTTTGTCATTGTCTATCATCTCCTGCTCCTCCTGCTCCTCCTCCCCTCGTCCCTTTTTCTTCCAAAGTTAAAGGATTGAGGTCAAAAATATATCGTGTGTGCGTGTGTGTACTGTATGTGTCTAACAATATATATATTGCACTTTCTCACAGCCTTTTATTTCGCCATAGCACTCCATATTTAGATGCTGGAGTAAATTCTAAAACACCGCAAAATCTCCCAGGCGTAAACAAATGGGATTTTCTCAGTTTGATTGAGGGAAGGCAAGGCTGGACGTGTGAATATTACTCAACTACCTTAAAAATAATTTCCTTTCTAAATTTGTGCCCCGTTCCCCCTTCTCATCCCTCTTCTCTTGCTGCTTTTGGCCAGAGCTGCTTGGTCCCTTCATCCAAAATATGGCTTGTCCATCCCTGGGTCTCTCTCTCTCTTTTTTTTTTTTTACTTGAGCAGACAGCAGCAAGCTTGATCTACCACTTCTCTGCGGCTTAGTTGGTGAGGCCAGTTGGATGATAACAAGAGAAGGGGTTCTTTCTCTCCCCCCCCCCCAACCCCTTATTTTTAAAATGTGGTGGGGAATGGGCCAAGAGAAATAGGTCCCGTTTTGTTTTTGTTTTTCTTTAACTGTTGCTTGAAATGCAAGCAGTTTCCTCCCGGGTCCTCCCGGGAATCTAAAGCAGATGAAATTGACCCGGGCTCCCTCCTTAAAGAGGCCCCAAACTTGAGAGCACCTAAACAGTTCACATGTGTGTGTAAAACTCTCTCTTGAGCAAAATAATAATAATAATAATAATAATAATAATAATAATAATAATAATAATAATAATAATAATAATAATAATAATAATAATAATAATAATAATAATAATAATAACAACAACAACAACAATAACAACAACAACAACAACAAACATTATTATTATTATTATTATTATTATTATTATTATTATTATTATTATTATTATTATTATTATTATTATTATTATTATTATTATTATTATTATTATTATTATATTATTATTATTATTAGTATTTTAAAAGGCCCTCTATTTGGTGTATTAAAAACCGACTTGAACGTCGGAGAGAAATTTGCTGGGTTTTCTTCTCTTACCATAAAGAGAATATTTGTAGTTCACGGTTGAAATGAGGGTCCTGGTGGCTCTCTGAGCTTGGTGGTTTTTCTTGCAGACGTTTCATTACCCACTAGGTAACATCATCAGTGCTAGAAGAGTGAGAGGTTTCGCGTGGGTTTGTAGAGTGAGGAGGAGGAGGAGGAGGATTGTGGGGTCCTTGGTGGCTTTCTTGCAGACATTTCATGACTGCAACTAGGTAACACATCATCAGTGCTAGAAGGATTTGTGGAGTGGAGGGAGGTGGAGGAGGAGGAGGAGGAGGAGGAGGAGGAGGAGGAGGACAACGACTGTGTGGTCCTTGTGCTCTCTGACTGTTTTCTTGCAGATGTTTCATTACCACTAGGTAACATCATCAGTGCTAGAAGGAGTGGGGTGTGAGAGAGGAGGAGGAGGGGAGGAGGGAGGAGGATGAGGAGGAGAGGAGAGACGTGGGGTCCTTGATGGTCTCTGAGCTTGGTGGTTTTCTTGCAGACGTTTCATTACCCAGCTAGTAACATCAATCAGTGCTAGAGGGAGTGGGTGTGAAGGAGGAGGAGAGGAGGAGGAGGAGAGGAGGAGGAGGTAGGAGGAGGATTGTGGGGTCCTTGGTGCTCTCTAGCTTGGTTTTTTTCTTGCAACGTCTCATGACCCAGCTAGGTAAACGTTCATCAGTGCTAGAGGGAGAGGGTTTGTGGAGTGGAGTGGAGGGGGGAGGAGGAGAGGAAGAAGTGGAGGAGGAAGAAGAAGATGCGGAGAGAGGAGGAGCGGAGGAGGAGGATGAGGAGGAGAGGAGGATGAGGAGGAAGGAGACTGTGGGGGTCCCTTGATGCTCTCTGAGCTTGGTGGTTTTCTTGCAGATGTTCATTACCCAGCTAGGTAACATCATCAGTGCTAGAAGGGAGTGGGGTGTGAGAGGAGGAGGAGGAGGAGGAGGAGGAGGAGGAGGAGGAGGACAACGACTGTGGGGTCCTTGATGCTCTCTGAGCTTGGCACTTTTCTTGCAGACGTTTCAACAGAATTGGAAAGTCCACCCTTAGTCCTTTCCTTCGCTGGACGAGACGGGCTTGGTGAACTTTATTTTGCAGTGCCCACAGGGGTGGCCTTTGCGGTCTAGCAGAGGGAGTTTGTCCAACGTTGGAAATTCAGTCTGGGACAAATACCCACAAGTGAATCTGAGGGTGGGGTGGGGGGGGGGCAGATTAATTGCATAAGAGGGGGATAACTTGGGGACATGCTGAGCGATTCCAGAGGAAGGACAGTTGATAGGAATGTTCCTTTGAGAGCACAGATTAGGTCATCCCCCTTGACCGACTCTCTTTGAATTACTTGTTAGCTTCGGGTCCCCTTTGGGCAGAAGGACGTTCTGTTCCGCTATCTGTGGAAAAAGGACACCAGCTCGATGATTCACGCTGACCGTCCTCTGGCTGGAAAGAGCCATCTGGTTGAATGGAGCCTCTTTATCCATTTTGTGGCGCATCCCTTAAAATGTTCTGGAGGATTCTTCCCTCTGCCCTGCCACCTTCCCCTCTTTCTCCCTTGAAATGGTGATCTGCAGGATTCGATATTTAAAACAATGCTGCTGTTGCAGCAGCAGCAGCAGCGCCGTAATTGAATAGCTACTAACTTCAGCCATCATTGTCTTCTTTAAAAAAGACCGGTTTATAATGGATATAATTATTAGACAATTTCATTGTCCTTGTCCTTTCCTTTCCTTTCCCTTCCCTCACCTTTCCTTTGCTAGATTTCATTTCATTTCATTTCTTTTCCTTTCCTTTCCTTTCTTTTCTTTTCTTTTCTTTTCTTTTCCTTCCCTTCCCTTCCCTTCCCTTCCCTTCCCTCTCCTTTCCTTCACTAGATTTCCTTTCTTTCCTTTCCTTTCCTTTCCTTTCCTTTCCTGTGCCTTCCCTTCCTTTCTTCCTTTCCCTTTTCCCTTTTCCCCTTTCCTCTTCTCTTCTCTTCTCTTCCCTTCCAATCTCTTCTCTTCTCTTCTCTTCTCTTCTCTTCTCTTCTCTTCTCTTCTCTTCTCTTCTCTTCTCTTCTCTTCTCTTCTCTTCTCTTCTCTTCTCCTCTCCTCTCCTCTCCTCTCCTCTCCTCTTCCCTTCCCTTCCCTTCCAATCTCTTCTCTTCTCTTCTCTTCTCTTCTCTTCTCTTCTCTTCTCTTCTCTTCTCTTCTCTTCTCTTCTCTTCTCTTCTCTTCTCCTCTCCTCTCCTCTCCTCTTCTCTTCTCTTCCCTTCCCTTCCCTTCCAATCTCTTCTCTTCTCTTCTCTTCTCTTCTCTTCTCTTCCCTTCCCTTCCCTTCCCTTCCCTTCCTCCTCTTCTCTCTCCCTTCCTCTTCTCTTCTCTTCTCTTCTCTTCTCTACTCTTCCCTTCTCTTCTCTCCTCTCCTCTCCTCTCCTCTCCTCTCTTCTCTTCTCTTCTCTTCTCTTCTCTTCTCTTCTCTTCTCTTCTCTTCTCTTCTCTTCTCTTCTCTTCTCTTCTCTTCTCTTCTCTTCTCTTCTCTTCTCTTTCCTCCAGAAACTTATTACTTCATGCTGCATATCTTCTTTTACACGAAGAAGATGAAGCACAGATATTGTGACTTAATTGTAAAATGTAAGCATCCAGCAGCCGGGCAATAGTCATTTAAAATTAGACACAAAGGCTTACAACAGGTTTGTGTTAAACGCATTTCCATTGATAATCCAAACCCTTTCTCTCTCTTTCCTTCCCTTCCCTTCCTAATCAGAACTCAGATGGGTGGGAGGTCAACTTTCCACCGATGCAAATGATGGTAATCATAGCATCAATAGCCATAGTAGTTACACTAATAATAGTTTTGCTATTACCAATGATGTCCTTTCTCTACCACTGTTCTAAGGTATGGGGATATTTTGATTTTTTTTCTGTAAATCCCTCTCTCTCTCCTAGTATTTGGGAAGATGGTAAAAACAGGCCTCTCTGCCGAAGTTTCTCATTACCTTAATGATTGGTTTTAATCTGGGTAGTGATTTGAAATGGTTCATGTTCCTTACCGCTTATTGTTGTAAATTGCCACAATAAAGGTGGGTGTACACTTGGTTGCTACAAGCTTTAATACTTAAAATAAGGAAAGAGAGCTTTGGATTCGGAATCCCCCTTAAAAATCTAAACGGGACAATTCTTCTAAAAGAAAAATCCCAAATATTAGAATAGTGCAACACCCCCCCCCCCTGATGATCAAATGAATTAGTACAGCCCCACTCCTGGGAATCAAACAAATCGTATTAGGGTAAGAGAGGAATAAATTAGTTGGCTTACGTTTTCATCTCTTTAGCAAATCGAACAATGACCCAAACCTTGCAGCTTTAGACAATGCAAGCCTTTCATTGGAAATAATCAAAACAATCCAGTAAGGTTCAAAACCCCACACTTTATGGAGAGGATGATCTGGCTAATTTTTGCACCCCCCCGGCAATCTGGGTTTGATTTAGGAGACGGCCACTCTCCTTCACCATAGTTGATGTGGGGAGGGGCGGGGGGGGGGGAAAGGAAAGGCTGTTTCCTTGACTTAAATCCCTTTCTCTTAGACAACCTTTAAATGTCACTGCTTGCACAACCCTGGCGGGAGGCACGGGATAATTGGAAGGACCCCCCTCGGGAATTGTGGTTTTGAGTGACTTTCAACAGGCTTTTGCCTCAAGTTGGAGAGCCTGCACGGAAAGGGCTGGTGAGGACCAGGGCTCCTCTCCATGCATTCTCTCCAGGAGACACGAGCAAATTGTGCTACACAATGGTATGGAAGTCCATGCTGGATACGAAGTCGGTTTGTCTCCCATGGACGCGGTTTTCTGTCGGGTCGGCGGTCATATTGATCTGAGAATTAAATACCTACCAATAGAAGAGAATATCTCCAGGTCTGGACTGAACCGTGAGCTTGGTGGTTTTCTTGCAGACGTTTCATTCCCCAGCTAGGTAACATCATCAGTGCTAGAAGGGAGGGCTAGAACCCTTCTAGCACTTCTAGCACTGATGATGTTACCTAGCTGGGTAATGAAATGTCTGCAAGAAAACCACCAAGCTCAGAGAGCACCAAGGACCTCACAGTTCTCCTCCTCCTCCTCCTCCTCCTCCTCCTCCTCCTCCTCCTCCTCCTCTTCTTCTTCTTCTTCTTCTTCTTCTTCTTCTCTTCTTCTTCTTCTTCTTCTTCTTCTTTCTTCTTCTTCTTCTTCTTCTTCTTCTTCTTCTTCTTCTTTTCTTCTTCTTCTTCTTCTTTTCTTCTTCTTCTTCTTCTTCTTCTCCTCTCCTTCTCCTTCTCCTTCTTCTCCTTCTCCTCCTCCTCCTCCTTCTTCCTTCTCTCCTCTTCCTCCTCCTCCTCCTCCTCCTCCTCCTCCTTCTTCTTCTTCTTCTTCTTTCTTCTTCTTCTTCTTCTTCTTCTTTCTTCTTCTCTTCTTCTTCTTCCTTCTTCCTTCTTCTTCTCTTCTTCTTCTTCTCTTCTTCTTCTTCCTCTTCTTCTTCTCCTTCTCCTTCTCCTTCCCCTTCTCCTTCCCTTCCTCTTCTCTTTCCTCTCCTCCTCCTCCTCCTCCTCCTCCTCCTCCTCCTCCTCCTCCTCCTCTCCTCCTCCTCTCTGCAAACCCATTCTCTTCTAGCACTGACAATGTCCCCTAGTTGGATAAAGAAACATCTGCAAAAAAACAACCAAGCTCAGAGAGCACAAGGGCCTCACATCTCCTTCTCCTTCTCCTTCTCCTTCTCCTTCTCCTTCTCCTTCTCCTTCTCCTTCTCCTTCTCCTTCTCCTTCTCCTTCTCCTTCTCCTTCTCTTTCTCCTTCTCCTTCTCCTCCTCCCCTTCCTCCTCCTCCTGCTCCTTCCCCTCCTCTCCATTCTTGCACTGACAATGTCCCCTAGTTGACTAAAGACACATCTGCAAGCCCCAAAGACCCCAGAAATAAATAAGCACAGAGTTGCTACATCTTTCAAAAACGGTTTTCCAATTATGTGGACATCGTGCCCAGGTTCCAAGGCTCTCGTTTTCCATCTGACTTTTCTTTTTTTTCTTTTTTTCCTTCCCTTGCAGCCAGCTGAAGGACGGCACGTCGTACCATTACTGGGTTTCTGTTCTTTCTGAGCAAAAAGAAAGCGAGCTTTCTCCCACCTTGTCCTACACGCACGGAAAAGGCTACTGCGGCGATGGGATTATCCAGGAGTAAGTACCAACCGTTTTTTCCTGGCCTCGCATCGCTAAAGCTTTGGGGTTCCGTGCATGCCGAGAGGATCTGTTCAAATGCGGCATTTTTTCCCCAAAGTAAAATCCCGATGTTTTCAGGAAGAAGGTTTGAGCCCCCCCCGCCCGCCCCAAATATATATCTCACATGCCAATGACTGTGGGCTCTTTGGTGCTCTCTGAGCTCCGAGAGCATTAAGGACCCCAAAATCCAACCCAGAGCTTCAAATATTCTCTTCCATTGTTTGTTTGCACGATTATTTTTTGCTTTTGGATGGATGGCTTTTTCGTAGAGATGGCAGTGGATTTGGCTTATTGAATGCTGTGTTCGAAATTAAACAGTTCTTGTAATTTTTCAGCTGGGGGGGGGCAGATAATGCATTATAGAGAAATTAGTGATGTCCCAAATTAATAACAGGATATGGATTGTTTATGAAGATTGAATGTAATTAGGATATGTATAAGCTAAAAATTTATTGATAAATGTAATGATGATGTTTTTATTGAGCTGATATAATTAGAAACGTACTAGTTTGAATACGAGACAGTCAATGTTAAGGGAAAAAGAGAAGAAATATCTGCACTAAAGATTTTGTTGTTGAACTATTGATTAACCCAGTCGCCACGTTGCTTTTTAAATACTCAAATGTAAAATTGGAAAATTAATAAGATATTATTATTTGTAGTTTGTAATTTCTTTTTTTTTTAAATATAATATCTTATTAATTTTCCAATTTTACATTTGAGTATTTAAAAAGCAACGTGGCGACTGGGGGGGATTTTGTCATTGTCGTTATTTTTTTTCTTCCTTTTTTTATTTAAAGTTAAGGAGGGATGCGTCTGTCAAGAAGCGTGATGCTCGTAAGGTCTAGCAAAATTCTTTCTTTCTTTTTTTGGCCCACCAACTCCTACGGCATCTGCTGAAACAGAATTTGCTTTCCAAATGTATTTCCTACCGGAACAAAACAAACAAACAAAGGAAAATTCTGGCGTTTGTGGACGGCTTAGCCAGCTCAATGGAAACCCTAACGGCTTTGGCTAAGGTTGTTTAACCCTGGTCAGTCTGTCTGTGGTTTACCTTAGTGTGTGTAAACCCAGCGTGGTTGGTGAGGGTATGATTCAGTGTGATGTAGAGGCAAAATAAAAATAAAAATGAGCTTGATGAGTAATAGAACTAGGAATGTTGTAATGGAACATGCACGTTGGTCAACATTTCGAGGTTTAGCGAGTGATGCGAACCAGGTCGTTCATTAGTTTAAGGTTGAATTTAACAGAACAACAGAGTTGGAAGGGACCTTGGAGGTCTTTTAGTCCAACCCCCTGCTCAAGCAGGAGACCCTAGACCATTTTATCTATCTATCTATCTATCTATCTATCTATCTATCTATCTATCTATCTATCTATCTATCTATCTATCTATCTATCTATCTATCTATCTATCTATCTATCTATCTATATATCTATCTATCTATCTATTATATCTATCTATCTATCTATCTATCTTATCTACTATCTATCTATCTATATCTATCCATCTATCTATCGATCATCTATCTATCTATCTATCTATCTATCTATCTCCACATCCTATCCATCTATCTATCTATCTATCTATCTATCTATCTATCTATCTATCTATCTATCTATCTATCTATCTATCTATCTATCTATCTATCTATCTATCTATCTATCTATCTATCTATCTATCTATCTATCTATCTATCTATCTATCTATCTATCTATCTATCTATCTATCTATCTATCTATCTATCTATCTATCTATCAGAATAAAGCTGGAAGGGACCTTGGAGATCTTCTAGTCCAACCCCCTGCTCAAGCAGGAGACCCCTGTGTACCATTTCAGACAAGTGGCTGTCTAATCTCTTCTTAAAAACCTCCAGTGTTGGATCACCCATAACTTCTGGAGGCAAGTTATTCCACAGATTAATTGTTCTCACTGTCAGGAAATTCCTGTTCAATTCTGGGTTGCTTCTCTCCTTGGTTAGTTTCCATCCATTCTTTCTTGTCCTGCCTTCAGGTGCTTTGGAGAATAGCTTGACTCCCTCTTCTTTGGGGCAGCCCCTGAGATATTGGAAGGCTGCTATCACATCATCCTTAGTCCTTCTCTTCATTAAACTAGACATACCCAATTCCAGCAACCGTTCTTCAAACGTTTTAGTCTTCAGTCCCCTGATCATCTTTGTTTCTCTTCTCTGCAGTTTTTTTTTTCTAGAGAGTTCCTACCTCTTTTTATTACAAAATGAGATGAACAAGTCATTCATTCTCTTCCTCAACAGTCTGCAGCTTCCCCTGTTCCACCATGCTTTCCTTTCCTAAGAAAAAAGGATTCCCCCCCCCCCATCAAATATTTTCAGATTGGAAAGTGGTGGTCAGGCAAGGAGGCTGCCAATGATAGTAAGGGCTATATGAGAAAACCATTAAAAACCAATTCAAAAAATGTGATTGAGAACAAGGGACAAAAATAATATTCGGAAGGAGTAAGACCGCACTGGAAAACCAGACTCCTCTTTGGGGACACAGAGAATCTATTCAGAATCTACAAGGCGGGCTCTAGCATTGCACAATTCGACACACATGTCTCCTGTTGCTTGAATGTGTGCAAAGCCTTGTGTGCATGCCTTCACATCAGTCTTGACTTCTGGAGACTGCCGGGACTAATCTCTGCCGTTTTCTCGGCAAGCTTTTTCAGAAGTGATATTTCCCCCCCCACACACACACACACACACAAACACACTTGACTTCTGCTTCCTAGCACTGAGAAAGCGAGAGAAATTGACCCAAAGTCACCCAGTTAGTTTTGCGCTTGAGGCAAAACTAAATCTCTCTGTCTCCTGGTTTCTAGTCTGGGGCCTTAACCATTTACCCCAAACTGGCTGACCTTCAATCAACATTCGTCGTTTGTTGTTGCTTCCCTGCAAATCCCCATAATTGTTTTATGATGTTTCATCCCACTTAAGAGACGTTTTTTGTTTTATTTTGTTTTTGGCTTACCAGAAATATTCCAGAGGGCAGATTAAATATGGGAAGGCTGTAACCATCCCTTGCCATCCTAAGGAAAAAACGAAACAAAACGGAGTCCCAAATTCATTTGCGCTATCAGAAAAACGAGATGCTTCACAAGGATTTATGGCAACCGAAGTTTGAAGTTCAGTGGCCTTTCAGATTTGCTCTGAAGATCTGCCTAAGTGAGGAGAGGTCCTCTCTCCAGGAGATGAGTAAAGATGATGGGTACTCCGCCATCTCATCCTTGGCCCACCAGCTAAAGTCCCTGCTTTAATATCTGTTAAGCTGATAGGAAATGTTTGTTTAGCATGGATTGGTACCCTATTTAACTAATCTTTCTGATGGAGCTTACAGGAGTTTTTATCTAATCCAAAATATATTTAAAATTTCCTTCCTTCCTTCCTTCTTCCCTCCCTCCCTCCCTCTTTTGTCCCTCCCTATCTTTTTCCCTCCCTTCCTCCCTCCCTCCCTCCCTCCCTCTGAATCCTTCCCATCCTCTCTCCCTCTGAATCCTTCCTTCCTCCCTCCCTCCCTCTCCCTCCCTCCCTCCTTTCCTCCCTCCCTCTCTCCCCATCTTTTCCTTCCTTCCTTCCTTCTTCTTCCTTCCTTCCTTCCTTCCTTCCTTCCTTCCTTCCTTCCTTCTTCTTCCCTCCCTCCCTCCCTCCTCCCATCTCTTCCTTCCTTCCTTCTTCCCCCCTCCCCCTCCCCTCTCTTCCTTCTTCCTTCCTTCCTTCCTTCCTTCCTTCCTTCCTTCCTTCCTTCCTTCTTCCTCCTTCCTTCCTTCCCTCCCTCCCTCCCTTCCTTCCTTCCTTCTTCCCCCCTCCCTCCCCATCTCTTCCTTCCTTCCTTCCTTCCTTCCTTCCTTCCTTCTTCCTTCCTTCCTTCCTTCCTCCTTCCTTCCTTCCTTCCTTCCTTCCTTCCTTCCTTCTTCCTTCCCTCCCTCCCTCCCTATTCTCTTTTCGGTGCATCTTATAGAAAAGCAAAAAAAAAAAAAAAAGTAAGGAAGAAATTGGCTTAACCTCTTCAGATTTTAAGGTCTCCTCTCCAGATCCTCCCATCCTTGAAAATTTATTTTAATAATCCGCTTGTTCTAAAAGGTTGTTTCTCTTGGCAGAGACCTTGGGGAAGAGTGTGACGACATGAACAAAGTGAATCGTGACGGGTGCTCCCTCTTTTGCCGCCGGGAGTTATCGTTCAACTGCGTAGGTAAGTCTGGCTGGGGTGTCTTCGCCCTAAGTAAATACCACGTGGCAGATTGCACGGATAATGAAACGGTCAAGGGATGGAGAGAAAGGTCACTGTTACAATCCATCTGAGGTGGCCTGACATGAGATAGAGATCAGCATCTCTTCAGCAGATTTCTTAGTCTAAGAAGCAACTTTTGGAGCTAGTGTTTTCTTTCCAAGCAGTGAATACAAACATAGATTCATCTATTTAATAATAACAACAATAATAATAATAAAGCTGAGCCTTTGGCAGCCAGGCTCGTGAGATCTGGTAGGACTTTTATGCGAGAAGGCTCAGAATAACTTGAGATTTCAGGCAACGTTTAGCCCTTGTGGACGCTGTGTCGTTAACTGTTTTGTAAAGGCACTGGTGTAAAAGTGTCTATAAAGCCGGTGAGTTCAACTGACTGAACTATGGGTAGACGAGGAACGTCGGCTAGATAGCTCCCAGGAGTTATAAACTTCAGCCCAGCATGTTTGCAAAGAAGAGAACACACATGCTCAGGGGTCTGGAGACTAAACTATACAGGGATTGAGGGAATTGGATATGTCTGGTCTAATGAAGAGAAAGACTAGGGGTGACATGATAGCAATCTTCCAGTGCTTGAGGGACTCTCACATAGAAGAGGGGGGTCAACTTATTCTTCTAAGTGCCTGAGGGCAGGACAAGAAGTAACAGTTGGAAACTGACCAAGGAGAGAAGCAACCTGGAACTAAGGAGAAATTTCCTGACAGTGAGAACAATTAACCAGTTCAACAACTCGCCTCCAGAAGTTGTGAATGCTCCAACACTGGATTTTTTTAAGAAGAGAGTGGACAGCTATTTGTCCAAAATGGCATAGGATCTCCTTCTTGAGCAGGGAGTTGGACTAGAAGACCTCCAGAGTCCCTTCCAAACCCTATGACGCTGCGTTCTGTGTTGTATTTGTGCACAGCGGTCACAATAACGCTGTTGTTACCAAGTCTGCTACCCTCTTCTTGGCCAGTTGTTTTGACTCATCTGCATAAACAGCCTTGAATTTCACCCGGATTTGGGTTTATTCACACTTTAAACTCGGGTTTAAGCGTTCTTTGTGTTTCATCTTTGATGATGGAAACGGTCAACCCTTCCTGGTTTTCTTTGTAATTAGAGCCCCCCTCCCCATTCTAAATCCTAGAACCAGTGAAAGCTTATCTGTGGGATCTTTAGGGGGGGAGGGAAGCTGGGCTCTGAAAAGTAAAGAGTAAAATCTCTGGGAGCCCCAAGTTGGCAAAGCTGAAGGAATTGACGTCTCCTTTGAGATGCTAATCAGCCCCCTTGAAGGGGCATCAAAGTTGCTTTTATCCTTCCTTTTCAGGGATGATAATTGCTTAACCAGATTCTTTTTTTATTCCCGAGGCTTGATTAGCAATGATTGTCAGTGCTCAATGGCTGCAGGATGCTTGGAGTATTCAAGAGACGGGGGTCCAACGATTTAGCTGTTCATTATAAATTTCCGTCCCTTCTCCCCCCCCCCCCCGGTCTTTTTTTGATGGGGGGGAAATGGTTGTGTGATTCCTAGAGCCAAGAAATTCACACTACTGGGAGAATCGGGCTTCGGATGCTTCACAAAAGGACAAAGGACATCGCCGACTGTTGCTAATTAGGACCATCAAATGGGAATGTCCAGTGGCTGAAATATACTTCAGCGGTCAGATGTTTTGCATCATGTTGGACAAAGCTTACTTCATGCGTGCACTATGTGTAAGGCACATCAAGTCCATCAAAATGTTTAAAATAGTACGGATAAGACCACACTCGGAATACTGCATCATCCATTTTTGCTCACCCCCAATATAAGAAAGATGTCGAGACTCTTGGAAAGAGTGCAGAGAAGAGCAACAAAGATGATCAGGGGACTGGAGGCTAAAACATATGAAGAACGGTTGAAGGAATTGGGAATGTCTAGTTTAATGAAGAGAAGGACCAGGGGTGACATGATAGCAGTCTTCCAGTATTTGAGGGGCTGCCCCAAAGAAGAGGGAGTCAAGCTATTCTCCAAAGCGCCGGAAGGCAGGACAAGAAGCAACGGATGGAAATTAATCAAAGAGAGAAGCAACCTAGATCTAAGGAGAAATTTCCTGACAGAACAATTAATCCATGGAACAACTAGCCTCCAGAAGTTGTGAAGTTGAAGGAATTGGGTATATCTGGTTTAATGAAGAGAAGGACGAGGGGGGACATGATAGCAGTCTTCCAATATCTCAGGGGCTGCCACAAAGAAGAGGGAGTCAAGCTATTCTCCAAAGCGCCTGAAGGCAGGACAAGAAGCAAGGGATGGAAATTAATCAAAGAGAGAAGCAACCTAGAACTAAGGAGAAATTTCCTGACAGAACAATTAATCCATGGAACAACTAGCCTCCAGTGAGAACAATTAATCCGTGGAACAACCAGCCTCCAGAAGTTGTGAATGCTTCTTCCCTTTTGTTTCCTCCGCTGTTTATCTTCTTTTACATAAAGAAGATGAATCACAGGTATTGTGACTTAATTGTGAAATGTAAGCATCCAGCAGCCCGGGGAATTGTCATTTAAAATTAGACACAAATGCTCACAACAGGTTTGTCTTAAAACGCATTTCCATTTATAACCCAAACTCTTTCTTTCTCTTCCCTTCCCTTCCTAAGCAAAAATTGGGTGGGTGAGTGGGTGATGCAAATAGTATCAGTAGCCCTAGTAGTTATACTAAAAATAGTTTTGCTATTACCAATCCTTTGCCTTGGGTTGGATGGATTGATGTGATGCCAAGTATCTCTTTGGCTCTCTATGACCAGGTTGGTGTGTTCCGTTGTTCTTGGGTTGTTGTTTTTTTTAAATGGAAGAACGAACGCTGCCTTTTGCTCTCACGCCTTGCCTGGATCTAGAATCCTTTGCCTCTCTGTGCATTCTCAGCTCACAAACCCTCCTGGATGTGCTTGTTGACCTGTAACGCTGTTAGCTTCTGCTTATGTTTTCCCTGGCCTGTTCTTTGCCCCAAGCCTCCTCCTAATCAGATAAGACTTGGATCGATCTGCTTTAGATCACAGGAGGTAAAAGTAGCAGGAACAAAAGTGAATGTGAGGTCTTTTCTCTCTGTCTCTCTGTCTCTCTCTCTTTCTCTCTCTCTTTCTCTCTTTCTCTCTCTCTTTCTCTCTCTCTTTCTCTCTCTCTCTCTTTCTCTTTCTCTCTCTCTTTCTCTCTCTCTCTCTCTCTCTCTCTCTCTCTCTCTCTCTCTCTCTTTCTCTCTCTCTCTTTCTCTATCTCTCTCTCTCTCTCTCTCTCTCTCTCTCTCTCTCTCTCTCTTTCTCTTTCTCTCTCTCTTTCTCTCTCTCTTTCTCTCTTTCTCTCTCTTTCTCTCTCTTTCTCTTTCTCTCTGTCTGTCCCCTCCTCTCCTTTTCCCCCCAATTTTGGTCAGACTGACCTGACCTCCTGAAACCCAGGGATGGATCTCTCTTTAACAAGCTTCCACCTATTAGTCTTGCTGCAGTTGTCCTACAGAAAAAAAAAACACATCTCCCCACACTTTGATTGAGTCCTCCCGGGGACTTTTGTCCCATTCAAATCCCCAGCGTCTAGTCAGAGCTGAAGAAGCTTCTTGGATGAGAAGCGAAACGTCTTCAAAGAAAAAACAAGGAAGTCCAGTTGCCTCTTGAAAAAAAGCACCTCTGGGACAACCATGACCTGGATGACGGAGAATCTCCATAGACATTCAGCTATGCACTTTGGAATGAACACCCTTCGAAGGGTGAGGGAGTCTGAACGGATTTCCAGAAAACATTGCAGACTCCAGGAATCATTTGCACTTCAGTTTGTTGATGCGGACAACCCAGACTCATCCCCAACAGGGAAGGGACCCAGAGCAAAAAACATCCTGCAACCAAGAGGGCTCCACACCCATTTGCACCGCTCAGGTGACCCTGAGGACACAGATGAACCTCCAAGTGGCCTCAACGGCCCTCTAAAAGAATGCAAATGACCAGCGGTCTGCAAGGAGTATAAATCCTTCCACTCCCCACCGTCCAGTCAGAGCTGAAGAAGTTCCTTGGATGAGAAGCAAAACATAGGTAAACCTCCAAGTGGCCTCAACAGCTCTCTAAAAGAAGGCAAATGACCAGAAGTCTGCAAGGAGTATAAATCCTTCCATTCCCCACATCCAGTTGGAGCTGAAGAAGCTCCTTGGATGAGAAGCAAAACATAGGTAAACCTCCAAGTGGCCTCAACGACCCTCTAAAAGAAGGCAAATGACCGGCTGTCTGCAAGGAGTATAAATCCTTCCATTCCCCACCGTCCAGTCAGAGCTGAAGAAGCTTCTTGGATGAGAAGCGAAACGTCTTCAAAGAAAAACCAGACAGTCCAGTTGCCTCTTGAAAAAAGCATCTTTGGGACTTTCAGAAAAGAGGGAAGAGGCAAGGAAAGGATCCCTAACAGAGGGATGATTACCCAAAGGGACTGACAGCAGCAACAAGGAAATCAGCTAAGGAGGATTCCACCCAAGTACAAGCTGAGAACAAGACGGAGAAAACCGAGAAGCCTCTTTTGAAAGGAGAGAAGACTTCCAGGAAGCTGGAAGACAGTTTCCGGCATCGTGTTCGGCTCCAGCCAGCAGATCATCAGGGTTTGGCTTTAGCTCTGATTGTAATCGGTCCTAGTCAGAATTTCTTTTACAATCAAAACCTGCGCTTGGCCAGCGTTTATTTATTTTTTTGTTTTATTTTTGCTTCCACGAAGCAAAGCAGCGGGGAGTTGACCCCAAAATAGACTCGAGCAGTTGGCAAAGGGAGGTGGATGCAAAAGCCAATTCGGTCCAAGAATCTGTAACTCAGAAACAATGCTTGAGCATTCTTGTCCCCCTCTCTTTTCTTTTCTTTTCTTTTTTCTTTTTTTAATAAAATAAAATCAAAATTGGACGTGTAGTTAATACGATTCTGGGCCGCTTGCCTTTGGATTGATCCCTAAATAAATAATCAGACTTAAAAATATCCCTTTTTCTTGCCTCTTTAATTTCGTCTGGGCTGCATTGTTTCCCCCTTCCCTCCCTGGTTTTTTTTTGTGTGTGTGTGTGTGTGTTTTTGGGAAAAAGGACTTAACTCAGTGTAGAAGAAAAGCTGCTACTGGTGCCAGCAGCTCCATCCCAAACTGAAAACAGGATGCAGCCCTGTGGGTCCCTCTCTGCTGGTTTGTGCAACGCAGTCTCCCCCCCCCTCGTCAAAAACCCAAAATTAGATTCATATTTTTGGGTTTGTGTTTGCCGTGTGGAAAGCTGTTGTGTTGTTCTGCCCGCTTCCTAAGTGGTGGAGGTTTTGCACCCATTTACTTCCACCTCTTTCATAAGGATTGAGGACAAATAAACCAGAAGGAAGAACTGCCTGCCCACAGGAGACATGCCAGCGCGATAGAGTGGTTCAGCTAGGGAGGACTCTCCAGATGTGGGTCTTCCCTTGTTCCCACAGGGATGGAGCGGCTGGCCCACGAACGCTGGGGGCTGTAGTTCTCCAACATTTGTGAGGTGCAACCTGCGAAGACCTGTATTCAAAGAAGGAACCTAGGCCTGGAAGGAATCTTGGAGAATCCTAGGGCTGGAAGGAACCTTGGAGATCTTCTAGACCAATGTCCTAGTCTTCCAATATTTGAGGGGCTCCCACAAAGGAGAGGCTGTCAATCTATCCTCCAAAGCACCAGAAGGCAGGACAAGAAGCAACGGATGGAAACTAATGAAGGAGAGAAGCAACCTAGAACCAAGGAGAAATTTCCTGACGGTGAGAACAATTCCTCAGTGGAACATGTTGCCTTCAGAAGTTGTGGATGCTCCATCACTGGAGGCTTTTAGGAAGAGACTGGAGAGCCATTTGCCTGGAATGCTATAGGTTTTCCTGCCTGAGCAGGGGGTTGGACTAGAAGACTTCAAAGGTCCTTTCCAACTCTGTTGTTCTGTTATTCTGTCCTGTCCAAAGCAGGAAGCTTTCTACCATCCTGGATAAATCTTTTCTTGAAAACCTCCTCTAATGGAGCACTCACTCGGCAACTTTTAAGATAGGTGGACCTCAATTCCAGAATTCCTCGGCCTGCATGGGTGGACTTCAGTTCCCATCATTCAACTCTGCTTTTTCAGGCAGGAAAATCTTCTCTGGAGATTGGATTGGATGAGTCTTCTCCATCAGCACTATACATCTCCCTGGCAACTCCTCCCCCTAACCCAGTGATAAAATATTCCAAGCATTTAGCAAGCAAGCACATAAGGGAGATGGGAAATGTATAGCTATTTTTCCAGGTTTGGAGCCTTACTTTTTAAGGGTATGTCACCTGAGTCTTCTAGGAAAGACAAGCCAGTGCCAACCTATATTTATGTACTAGTTTATCCACACTTTGAAATTGGACCTAAGATTTTTTTCAGGGGAACAGGTCAGATTATTCCGTGTAGTTTGCAAAATGAGATAGGTCTATATGTGAGGATGGGCACTGTAGTTTTTCTGTCTGGTTTTGATTCAGACATGGATAACAGAGTAACAGAATAACCGAATTGGAAGGGACCTTGGAGGTCTTCTAGTCCAACCCCTTGCTCAAGCAGGAGACCCTATACTATTTTATACAAATGGTTGTCCAATCTCTTCTTAAAAACCTCCAGTGATGGAGCACCCACAACTTCTGGAGGCAAGTCGTTCCGCTGATTAATTGTTCTAACTGTCAGGAAATTCCTCCTTAGTTCTAGGTTGTTTCTCTCCTGGATTAGTTTCCATCCGTTGCTTCTTGTCCTGCCTTCAGGTGCTTTGGAGAATAGGTTGACCCCCCTCTTCTTTGTGAAAGCCCCTCAAATACTGGAATAACTGCTATCATATCACCCCTAGTCCTTCTTTTCATTAAACTATACATACCCAATGCCTTCCTATGTTTTCGTTGCGCTTCTCTGTATTCTTTCTTGAGTCTCAACGTCTTTTTTTGTATTGTGGCAACCATCACTGGAACCAATATTCCAAGTGTGGTCTTATACCAAAGGCATTACAAAGGCATTACTAACACTTTGTGTGTCCTTGATTGTATCCCTCTGTTAGTTTAGGATTGCAGTGATAAAATAGGGGGCCCACTGAAGTCTCTTAAGTATGGATAGATCTTCCTGGAAAAAAATCTCTCTGTGTGGTCACTAAGAGTCAACACCTCCTCCATAGCACCTAATCAGTCAAAGTCTAAGGAGGACTGATTCAACTATTTGACCTTAATGCCAAGCTGGAATACAGCAGAGATGGAGTAGAGGGAAGGATTCATCCCGGCCTTAGTTCTAGCTCCATCCAATTCAGCTCCACTTGGCATCTGGACCCCCAACAGATTGATACCGAAGGAATGCAGCCCTTGCTTGAGGTGGGGGTGGGAACTTACTCACCCATCATCATAATTCTGATAAATCTCAGGGAATTTTTAAATGGACAGGGTAATCGGTTTTCTCCAAAGAAGCAGGTTCATGACACCCTTCTTCTTGTGAGACAGTCCAGACATCAACTTAACATTTGCTGTTTATAAGAGTTCAGCCAATGTCTTATCAGTTTTTCGGCCTTGCCAAGATCCAGTTTGTTATAAGGAACAATGAAAATCAACTCTCACGGGCCAACTTCATGCATGCCCTCTCCAGCTTGTGAGGAGGAGATAAACCAGGCACTCTGGGAATAATCAAGGAGAGAAACAACCTAGAACTAAGGAGAAATTTTGCTGACAGTCAGAACAATGAATCAGTAGAACGACTTGCCTCCAGAAGTTGTGGGTGCTCCAACACTGGTGGTTTCTAAAGAAGAGACTGGATAGACATTTGTCCAAAATGTATAGGGTCTCCTGCTTGAGCAGAGGGATGGACTAGAAGACCTCCAAGGTCCCTTCCAACTCTGTTGTTCTGTCAAAGTCAACCTTAAACTAATGAACGACCTGGTTCACATCACTCGCTAAGCCTCGAAAAGTTGACCAGGTTTAAGATGAACTAAGTTGAATGTCCCAAAGGTGCTTTTTCAAGAGGCAACTGGACTTTCTTGTTTTTCTTTGAAGATATTTCGCTTCTAACGCAGGAAGCTTCTTCAGCTCCGACTAGATGGTGGGGAAGGGAAGGATCCAGTCAGAGCTGAAGAAGCCTCTTGGGTGAGAAGCGAAACATCTTCAAGGAAAAACAAGAAAGTCCAGTTGCCTCTTGAAAAAGCACCTCTGGGGCAACCGTGGACCTGGATGCCTGAGAATCCCCAGAGACATTTAACTAAGATGAATCTCCTGCACGAATGCTTTACTACATTGGATGGAGCAAGAGAGTGACTAGATTGTCTATCTGCCTTGGACAGCCCTGCTTTTTCATACATGGATTTGTCTCCCTTCTTCCTGATGTCTCACAGACATGTAATGAAAGAGGACTGCCGGAAACTAGCGTGAACCGTGCAATTGCAGTTGACTTTTTTGCAGCTATTGCTCTCCAGTTTGGAAAACAGCTTTTCCAACGTTGAACCAATTCTGCCTCTTCTCCTTCCCCCCCCCCCTTCCTTCTTGTTCTTTTTCTTGTCCAAATTACAAACCTTGGCACAGAGCTCAGGGATAATTCCTTTTTCCACTGTGTTCCTTTCTTTTCTCTTTCTGGCTGGACAGCTCTGGACATTTTGGGTCAGTCTATCTGCCCTCCTTGAAAAGGGCAGCTTGGAAATATTTCACGGTGACCTGCAAACGCCGGGAACAGATCTTCTCTTGAAAAGAAGACAAATGGAGAAGAAATACAGTACCGAAGCTACATTTTCCCAGCCTACCTAATCTTTTCCTGGCTCCCCTAACCCATGTCACTGGGGCAAGCCTTGCCAGGAAGGTAAAAGAGGGCAGGGCGTGCTGACTCAGAACACCAAAGCTGGAATCCAACACGGGACATGTTCACCGCCTGTCTTGCGTTCGGCCAAACTTTTCTTTAATAACTTGAAGAATTTCTGTCTTAATCCAGACCTCTCTGTCTCCCTTTTCTCTGGACTCCCATGAGCCGGAGCAGAAAGATTTATTAAGGTCTTAAATGTAATCAGGAAAAAATTAGCTGCTGTACTAGATCACAAGCTTGGACTCTTCTCCGTATGAATCAACTCAGCACAATGGAGCAGACCAGGGCTTGCTAGCTTAAAGTGAACATGTGAACCTATTGCAGGGGTCCTGTTCTTATAATGCTTTTCTTTTTTTTAAGCAACGGTGCCAGGTATGAGCAAAACAAAACCTTTGGGCCCAAAGGATTTTAGTGGGACCTCTGTGTAGTTGACCGCCACTGACGTGGTTTGCAATGTTGGGCTTGATGCTTGACAGGGTCCACACCAAGGGGCCCCTGAGAATATTCCAATTAGCCTAAGAAACCCAGTTGAGTGAACTTTGTCTAGTTCAGAGGTAGGCAACCTTGGCTCTTTTATGACTCGGGGACTTCAACTCCCAGAATTCCTGAGCCAGCCACGCTGAGGGGAAAGGGAGAGGTTTCCAAGCTGAGCCATGCCGGCTCAGGAATTCTGGGAGTTGAAGTCCACGAGTCATGAGGGGGCCATAGTTCCCCCATGCTGGCTCAGGAATTCTGGGAGTTGAAGTCCACGAGTCTTAAAGTTGCCAAGGTTGAGGACCCCTGATATAGGGCAGGGGTGGGGAACCTTGGCTCTTTTATGACTTGTGGACTTCAACTCCCAGAATTCCTGAGCCAGCCACGCTGAGGGGAAAGGGAGAGGTTTCCAAGCTGAGCCGTGCTGGCTCAGGAATTCTGGGAGTTGAAGTCCACGAGTCATAAAAGAGCCAAGGTTGCCTACCCCTGGTCTAGTTAGAACATGCAAGATAGAATAACAGAGTTGGAAGGGACCTCGAAGATCATCTAGTCCAGCTCCCTGCTCGAGCGGGAGACCCTATGCCATTTCAGACAAATGTCTGTCCAGTCTCTTTTTGAAACCCTCCAGTGATGGAGCACCCACAACTTCTGGTGGCAAGCTGTTCCACTGGTTAACTGCTCTCACCCTTGGGAAATTTCTCCTTAGTTCTTCCACATTTGTTTTCTCTTTTTGTTTTTGTTTTAAATGCATCTTCAGTCGTTGGAGTTCCCCAAGACGAGAAGTGTCCTCTCTCTCTCCGTGTTCCTCATTAGCCACGTGGTGTGTGAATGTGTGTGGATTAAGGGTCCTTTCTCTGTGGACTTCGCAAAGCCTCGCGGTCTATATTCTTCTGAGTTTCTTTTTCCCAACAGCTCGGCACTATTAAGAAATTGAAACTGCAGGCCGCAAGGGTAGAAAGAGCGAGAGAGAGAGAGAGAGAGAGAGAGAGGCGGAGTCATTAAGTAATTGAATTGTAATGATCTAATTTATTCTGGCGCTCCCAATGTTATTTCACAGTATAACTTGAGAAGAAATGTCAGCAAAGGGAAGGAGAGGGGAGTTACTTTCTTGGAAGAGAGACAGCACAGAAGAGCTGCTGTCACTCACCAGGAGATGTTGGAAGCCCTGGCTTCTCTGATTGTATAGGTGAATCAGAAAAGAAAAGAAAAGAAAAGAAAAACTACGCACCACGCATTCCTTTCCTTTGTTTTGATATAGTTTGTCTTCATTATTTATTTCTCAACTCGCCCCGTCGCCTCCATCGAGGGGCGAGTCTAGGTGGCTTACACAATAAGATTACAACATCTGGAAAAAAAACAGTTAAAAACAAACAGAGCAAAGACATTGAATGAGTACACGGCACATCGGGGAGAACAATGAGCATCCCCAGGGAACAGACCCTGCCATCCTGCTGCAGGATTCGAGGAAAGAATCTGGGTTTTTATAGCTTTTGGGATGTCCAACGAGGTCAGGGTGACATGGCACTTAGGGAATAAATAAATATTCCAGTTTTGAAGGAAGGCAGAAGCCGGGAGAAAACAGTCCAAATGAAAGGGTCTGTTTTGGTCATGCCCACCAGAGATATTGAGTTACTCAAACAAATTTGAGCAGGCATCCTCAAACCAGCGAAACAAGGACAGTGGTTTGATGGCTGGAGAACTATTCCAAATGTTCTTGTAAAGATATCCTTCCTTCCTTCCTTCCTTCCTTCCTTCCTTCCTTCCTTCCTTCCTTCCTTCCTTCCTTCCTTCCTTCCTTCCTTCCTTCCTTCCTTCCTTCCTTCCTCCTTCCTTCCTTCCTTCCTTCCTTCCTTCCTTCCTTCTTCCTTTCTTCCTTCCTTCCTTCCTCCTCCCTCCTCCCTCCCTCCCTTCTTCCTTCCTTCTCCCTTCCTTCCTTCCTCCTTCCTTCCTTCCATTCCTTCCTTCTTTTCTTCCTTCCCTTCCTTCCTTTCTTCTTCCTTCCTTCCTTCCCTCCTTCCTCCCTCCCTCCCTCCTTCCCTCCTTCCTTCCTTCCTTCCTTCCTTCCTCCCTCCCTTCTTCCTTCCTTCCTTCCTTCCTTCCTTCCTTCCTTCCTTCCTTCCTTCCTTCCTTCCTTCCTTCCTTCCTTCCTTCCCTCCTTCATCTTTTATTAAAAGACATTCTTAACAAACGAAATAAACACACAAAGAAAAGGCAGCTGGCACAGCTCTGTTGCAAAAGCTTTGCTGAGGTTCAAGAGATGTTGGGATTCATTTTTATGGGGTTCCAGGTCTGGAAAAAAAAAATCCGTTTAAGAGGTAAAGGATGGAACCTCTGCAGGACCATGGAAGGAGCACAATTTTTCTCTGCTCTCTCTGCTTCCCGTTTAGCTCAGTGTCTCATTCAAGCTTGTTTTCCTGTCCTTCCCCTCCTCCCTTTTCCCACACAGGCTGCATGTGGGATAAATAGAGGCTTCCAATTACTAAGACTTTGTCCTCACTAAACTTGGTGTTTCGCAAGTATCTTTGGTAGAACAAAATAAGGGATGACACTGGAGCCTGGAGTTTCTTGGCTGGCACGAGGCCACCAAAATCAGTCGCCCTCAGCCAACTCTTTATTCGCTTTGTTGTTATTTTCTAACCCTGCACTGTTTATTTTTGTTTGCTTCTCTTGGTTTGTGTGTCAAGATACAGATGCATGACTATAAGCCACTGGTTAAGAAGTCCCCTGGGAATGTTTGGGTCACATTTAGAGAACACTGACAATGGGGATTCGCTGAGCGCAGGAACAGCCTGTTCCTTCTGGAGGTAGCAAATCTGTAGCTCATGGAAAACTCCAGTTGTGTTGATGGAGAGGACCTGTATCCTTTTTCACCTGGGGAACAGCTGTAAGCTACAAGAAACTCTTCTAAAATAGAGGGGGCAAACAGTTTGGGTTCAAGACCATTCCTTGGGTTTATAAGGAGAATCTTTGTACCTCAGGGTTGAAATGAGGGGTCCTTGGTGCTCTCTGTGCTTGATGGTTTTCTTGCAGACCCAGTTTCATGACCCAAACTAGGTGACACCATCTGTGCCGAGACAGCAAACTCCTTTCTGATGAATGAAAGGAGGGCAATGAAACGTCTGCAAGGAAACTACCAAACTCAGAGAGTATCAAGGACCCCACAGTAGTTCTCCTCCTCCTCCTCTTCTCCTCCCTTTCCACAGACCCCACTCCTTTCTAGCACTGATGATGTTACCTAGTTGGGTAATGAAACATCTGCAAGCAAACATCCAAGCTCAGAGAATACCAAGGATCCCATAGTAGTTCTCTTCCTCCACCTCCTCCTCCTCCTCCTCCTCCTCCTCCTCCTCCTCCTCCTCCTCCTCCTCCTCCTCCTCTCCACAAACCACACTCCCTTCTAACACTGATGACATTACCTAGTTTGGATAATGAAACATCTGCAAGAAAACCACCAAGCTCAGAGAGCACCAAGGATCCCTCGTAATGGTGCTCCTTGTGCTAAATTGTATCAAGTAATTAGCTATATTAATACAATATTGTCCATTGCTGATAGATCTTATCTGCAGAAGATTCCAGGTCATTTCAATGTTGAGGTCATTGGAGTGTTCCAAGAATGGACTATATGGATCAGAGAGGCATCCTTCTCATGCAGAAGGTTCCAGGTTTGATCTGGGAAACGTCGTTCCCCCAACAGAAGGACTATTTCCAAGTCTGAGTAGATAACTTTGGGCAATTCCCCAAGTGGGTTGAAATTGGTGGAACGTTTCCCCTAGATGAATCCAGAGGGTTGCATGGCCAAAACAAAACTCGTCTAATAACATACGGCCACTGATCAGGGATGAAGTATGTTAGAACCAGGGCCAAGCGGTGGTCACATTTTATGTGACAATACTCTTGAAGTTGCTGACAGGCTTGTGAAAACGTGTGGTTCACAACTGGCCTCGGATACATGTGTTAGCAATTCACTGTTCCTCTCTCTGTCTCCTTGCCCTCTGCCAACCCAGCCTTTTGAGGAGAAGAAAGGGGTGTCGGAGAACAGCATGATGAAAACCAGACCGAGATGGAAGTTGAGGGCTTTCTGCCAGAGGAGTTAATCTGTGCAAATGTTTCTCATTTGCATAATTTAGTTCCAGGGCAAGAGCTTGGCTTTCCTAAAGACACCGTTGACATTAGTTTGCCGAGTCGCGCCATGTGCCACCCTTGGGCATTGGAGAGGAGGAGGCATCAGCTGTCCCAACTTGGTCAATACAAAAGAACGACTCATAGCTAGTGAAAGTATACTTTACTAAAGCCAAGTACTTTTCTGCCATCGCATGAGAAAAGCACATCTTCCTTCTCCTGTCCTCACCACTTTCTATAGAGGGACGATCGAGAGCATCCTGTCATATGGCATTACTGTCTGGTTTGGAAGCATCCCTGCTTCGGACAGGAAGGCAGTGCAGAGAGTGGTGAGGACAGCTGAAAAGATCATTGGCAGTTCCCTCTCTTCTATCCAGGACATGGCACATAAGCGTTGCTTGAGCAGGGTCCGCAAGATTGTCTGGGACGCTACACATCCTCTTCATGACCTGTTTTCCTTGTTACCTTCTGGGAGGAGGGGGCTTCGTGGTATCCTGAGCAGAACATCCAGATTCAGCCACCGTTTTGTTCCATGCAGTATCAACCTTGTGAACTCTCAAGCTTCCTCCTTCCACTATGTATTCAAAATGCATAGTGATTAATATATATGTATGTATATAGCGTGTGTATGTCTGTGTTATGTATGTGTATGGGTAGATATATACTTTCTTTTGAGAGAGGGCAACAGAATTTAATCTTTGATGTGTGCCAGTTTGCTCACAGTAAAAAAAATGACAATAAACTTTATCTTATCTAAGTGGTTACAGTATTAGCAAAGCCAAATCTGGTGTTTCGTGCCCTAAACAAGCAGTTAACCTTCCTCTTTGGTTCCCGTCTCCCCCCCCCATATTTATCAATGGATGCCCAATGGTATTCAGACTAATTATTTTGGTAACAGTCTCCCGTTGAGTGGGCTTGAATGTGTTGCCTTCCATTGGGTGAGCTCGGAGCAGCCCCTGGCTCTTATGGGGTGGTATGAAGACTTTCAGTTTCTTTTCCTCTGTTCCCCCACTTCAGCCCACCCCACAACTCCCTCCCCCTCTGTTTCTCAGGACAGCCTGGCGCCTCGCAAAGCAGGGATGGCGGCATCTGACAAGAGTTGGCGCTTGCTTCTGCCTTGACGTGATGCGATTCTCTTTCCTACAGATGAGCCGAGCCGTTGCTACTTCCACGATGGGGATGGCGTGTGCGAAGAGTTTGAGCAGACAACCAGCATCGTGGATTGTGGGATCTACACACCCAAAGGGTTCCTGGACCAGTGGGCATCCAACGTGTCGGTTTCGCACTATAACGAGAAATGCCCAGCTACGGTGGTGGCAGGTCAGCCAGCAGCAAATCAAGTAAGAATGCTTGGGGACTCAGTATATTTCTGGGGTGAACAAGCCATGGTTTTGGACAGCCCTGTGTATCATCTCGTGACCCTGGGGGCCTCCACATGGAATGACTGATGGCTTTTGAAGGATTTCCTGCTACATTCAGGCAGAAGACAGATGAGCGTATTAATTAAGCTGGATTTGCATAGTTCATTAGAGCTAGATTAAAACAGGACCTCATTTTTCATGATTGGGTTTGCCTGTATGAGGAGGCAGGTTTTATTTGTTTTCTCACAGCTAATTTATTAATTAATTTTCATTCGTGATGCCTGTCTACCGCTCAATCAAGAACGACCCCTAGCTGTTTCTAACACTGAACACAATTATATTTTAACTACCCCTCTTTTAAGATTTCGCATGTTGTTAGTTCTATGAGTAGGGGGCGGGGCAGTGGCCCAGTGGTTAAGACGCTGAGCTTGTCAGCTGGAAAGCTGACATCCCGGGTTCAAGACGCGAGTCCCGCACGATGGGGTGAGCTCCCATCCCTTACTCCAGCTCCTGGCAACCGAGCAGTTCAAAAGCATGAAAATGCAAGTAGATGTACCACTTTGGTGGGAAGGTAACAGAATTCTGAGTGTCTTTAGCGTAGAGCTACAGAAATTGAGATGAGCAATGTACCCCAGAGTTAGACACAACTGGAGAGGGAAATCTTTAGTTTTATGTCCTTCTAGATGTGCCTGCTTATTGCTACTTCTGAGTTGTGCACGTATGAACCTAAGGCTGGTTTGGGCCCAGGGTTTGTCTGATCCACCAGTAAATCTCTTACCCTGTTTTGGGCGAAGTAAACCATAACTGAGGCTAGTAGCCAGCTAATAGCTTGATACTCTGTGAATTTAATCGAGTTACCATCTCAGCTGGTGTCCATCACAGCATCTGAAGGTACTGGATTCTTCATGCATGATGTAAAGTACAGCTTCCTTTTTCCCCCCACATCTGTCCAGAATGAAAAATGGCTCCAGGTGGTCATAAAATGAGGGAAGACTTCTCTTCCCCTGTTTTCTAGACTCTTCACTGTTTTGGGAGTCTTTCTCTCTCTCTCTCTCTCTTTTTTTTTAAACAAGTTTTATTGGTATTTTTTGGTTTTACATCAGAGTGCTTTAAGAATCCACGTGGAGATAGGGTGGTCAATTGTCCAAGGAAAACAATATAATCAAACATAAATAATTCAATAATTCCTTAAAAGTTCTTCTCTATTTCCCTCAAGCTATAACCTAGTATTAATATATTTCTATTTCTAAACAAAATTCAATCATTGCAAAAAGAATACCGATAGCAATTCACTTATATCAATCAAAATCCTGTTTTTAAGTTTAACTATTTTAAAATGACCATTTCCCACTTTAGCCTAAAATGAACACATCCTGTAAGTTACATTTCGGGTCTCCCAATTTCCCATAAAGCAATAATTATTTCTAAAATATACATATTATATAACTATTATATTTTAATACTTCTCAACTATCTCCTATTTCCTGGGAGTCTCTCTCTCAATGCCCTGTTATCTACCCAGTCTCTAAGCTGCAAAGCCCTTTGTTACGTGGTCCTAGTTGGCAACCTGGGGGAAAAAATGGGTTACTTTCTCATGTGGTTGTGTGTGTGTGTGTGTGTTTGTGTGTGTGTGTGTGTGAGTGAGCTTCTTGCAGAACTCTAGTTGATCACAGTCAGAAGCAGAAATCTGCACGAGGAAGACTATTAACACGTTCCTTCTATTTTCTTCAGCTCTCCGATTTCATAACTACTTCTCTGGTCTCCTTTGGGTAGCTTCTCCTTGGAAGAATCATCCAGTGTTGTTTCCCCCCCCCCTCCCAATTTCCCTTCACCCTTAGTTGTGCTTGGCTGTCTTGTGCCTCAAAGAATGTGGCTGAAGCAGGCTTTGCATGAAAATGCCCAAAAACATTCTAGGTAGCTTTCTTGAAACGCTCCTTTCTCTCCATCCTAATCAAAAGTCATTATTTTTTTTCCCGGAGAACTGAAGCAGCCAACCTCAAGAGGGGCAGGACACCCTGCTCTCTGTTTCGGTGCTGTAGAGAGGAACACACACACACGCACGCTCACACATCTACGCACAACACACGCAAGTAAGGAAGCCGAAGACAGTTGCTCCAGTCCCGAGTTTCCAACAAAAGTTTGCTTTGACCTTTGTTTCACAAGACGGAGGTCGAAATTAAACAAAACAAAAACCTTGAGGCATTGCAACAGGGCTCGGAGCTGACTTGGCCTTTTTGCAAACACACACACACACACACACACATAAACCCCAAGCTACAGTTGGAAGGGGAGGCCATGTAAAACATTCTGGGACCTCAAGCAAATTGGGACTTCAAGAACAGGAGGCCGAGGGAAGGAAAGAATGGTTGGCCGGTTTACACACACACACACCCCTCCGCCTGCCGTCTTACTGGTTAGGACCCCCTTTAGCTATTTCTTTGAGAGGTTATGCGGTTGGAGTATTTGGCTACACATAGCTTTTAAAAAAAAAAAATGAAAAGAAGAAAGGAAGTGGTTCTTATGGTTTTCATTAAATGCCTTCTTCCCCCAGGGGTGCTATCAAGGTAGGAGTCTGGGGCAATTGTCCAGATTTTTCTTCATCAGAATGAGCACAGAAGGAGTCAACGTGTGCAAGAGAAGGATTGGCTTAACATATTTAACTAAAACAGCCTACATTACCATCAGAATGGAATGGAATGGAATGGAATGGAATGGAATGGAATGGAATGGAATAGAATAGAATAGAATAGAATAGAATAGAATAGAATAGAATAGAATAGAATAGAATAGAATAGAATAGAATAGAATAGAATAGAACAGAGTAGAGTAGAATAGAATAGAATAGAATAGAATAGAATAGAATAGAATAGAATAGAATAGAATAGAATAGAATAGAATAGAATAGAATAGAATAGAACAGAGTAGAGTAGAGTAGAACAGAACAGAACAGAACAGAACAGAGTAGAGTAGAATAGATTGTAGAATAGATTGTAGAATAGAATAGAATAGAATAGAATAGAATAGAATAGAATAGAATAGAATAGAATAGAATAGAATAGAATAACAGAGTTAGAAGGGACCTTGAAGGTCTTCTAGTCCAACCCCCTGCTCAGGCAGGAAACCCTATACCATTTCAGACAAATGGTTGTCCAATCTCTTTTTTGAAAGCCTCCAGTGATGAAGAATCCACAACTTCTGGAGGCAGGTTGTTCCACTGATTAATTATTCTAACTATCAGGAAATTCCTGTTCAATTCTGGGTTGGTTCTCTCCTTGGTTAGTTTCCATCCATTCCTTCTTGTCCTGCCTTCAGGTGCTTTGGAGAACAGCTTGACTCCCTCTCCTTTGGGGCAGCCCCTCAGATATTGGAAGACTGCTATCATGTCTCCCCCAGTCCTTCTCTTCATTAAATTAGACATACCCAATTCCAGCAACCGTTCTTCATACGTTTTAGCTTCCAGTCCCCTGATCATCCTTGTTGCTCTTCTCTGCACTCTTTCTAGACTCTCAACATTTTTTAAATATATACATATATATTGTGGCAACCAAAACTGGATGCAATATTCCACCAAATGGATAGGATGCCAGCTCTATTGAGAAAGAAAGGGGGGGGGAAGGCTGACCTTTCAGGTTTATTTGTGATTAAAATGGTCCTTCACCTTGGTACAATGTAGGCAGTGGGGGAGAGGAACCATGCAGCCACAAAAATGTTTAATTCTAAACTTAGCTGTTTCCAACACGGCGATTGAATGAGGAAAAAGCATCCCAGCTTAAAACAGCAACACTCCTTTGATTCCCAAATTGGATTTTCCATCTTTTAAAACCCCATTCTCTTTTACTCAGAAGTATGTTGCAGTAGAGACATGGGTGTTCAGTGCCAGAGTAAATCTGCAAGTGTTTAGTGTTGTTTCCCCCCCCCTTCTTCTTTTTCTGTCTCACAAACACAGAGAGTTAGTAAACTGTGAGTTACTACAGATGGGCAGCCTGTTTCTATTTCTTAGAGATTGCTTTGGGATGCTTCTCATGCAGAAAATGCAAATTAGTTTGCAATCCATCTCAGTTTGCATTCCGGAAAAACAGTTAAAAATCCGCCCGTCGTAATCCAAATGCATAATGTGGGAATTACTTACCGTAATAAGTTCAACTAACGAACCTACTGATTTTTAGTTTGGGTGGCATTCCTAATTAAAAACGGTTGGAGTTGTCTCATCTGAGTGGTTTTATTTCTTTAACATGAGAAACGCTTTCTTCTTTTGACTCAAAGAGAGTTGTAAATAACAACAACAACAACAACAACAATAATAATAATAGTAGTAGTAGTAGTACCAATAGTAATAGGTGCCTTGGGTGCAATCCCAAAACAACTGGAGCACCACTTGAACACCATCATCGGCATTGACACATTCGCCGTTAGTCAATTGCAAAAGGCGGCCTTACTAGGAACTGCTTCCATCCTGCGACGAGATCTGTAATACCATCAAACATCCACATCTGCCTATCCCAGGTCCTTGGGAAGGACTCGATAGGTAGACAAAAATACCAAATCCAGTCTGAACATCTGGCTGACTGTGCGATGATCCATAACAACAACAACAACAACAACAACAACAACAACAACAACAACAACAACAACAACAACAACAACAACAACAACAACAACAACAACAATAATAATAATAATAATAATAATAATAATAATAATAATAATAATAATAATAATAATAATAATAATAATAATAATAGTCTCCCGAGATTTTTAATGGGAAAATGTGATTAAAGCTGGCTTTTGCCACTCGCTTGGTTGTTTGCAATAGGCACCGATGATGCTCAACAACCATATTCGGACTGAATCTTTGGTGATGATGTGTTAGTGGGACAGGAAGATGAGTTTCTTGTCCAAGAGTTAGTAGTCAGGTTATGTAAACAGAGCTGTTGAAATCTCATTTATCTCTGTTTGGCCTGGTAAGTTTAGATGCCACTAAAAGAGAATATTTGTAGCTGAGGATTGAAATGAGGGGTCCTGGGTGATCTCTGAGCTTGGTGGTTTTCTTGGTGGTTTCATGACCCAACTAGGGAACCTCCTCAGTGCTGGAGGGGAGTTGGGTTTGCAGGGAGGAGCAGGAGGAGGAGGACGACTGTGGTGTGTTTGGTGCTCTCTGAGCTTGGTTGTTTTCTTGCAGACATTTCGTGACCCTATTAGGTAACATCATCAGTGCTAGAAGGGAGTTAGGTTTGCAGGGAGGAGGAGGAGGAGGAGGAGGAGATCTGTGGGGTCTTTGGTGCCCTCCGAGCTTGGTTGTTTTCTCACCGATGTTTCATTACCTAACTAGGTATCCTCAATGCTCCCACCCTTACTATCACTGATGATATTACCTAGTCGGGTCGTGAAACGTCTGTGAGAAAACAACCAAGCTCAGAGAGCACTAAGGATCCCTCGACTTTAGATGATGATGGTGGAGGAGGAGGACTGTGTGGTCCTTGGTCTCCTCTGTGTCTGGTAGTTTTCTGCACCATCACCATCACCCAACTAGGTAACCTCATCAGTGCTAGAAGGGAGTGGGGTGTGGGGAGGAGGAGGAGGAAGAGGAGGAGGAAGAGTGGAATTTCATTTTTGGAAAATGTTCATACACTACTTCTTTCTCTTGCTCTTGAAGGTCTCCAACACAATCCATAGAATTAAGATTCAGCAACCCAAATGAATCTATCCTCCCAAATTGTTAGTTTGGAAGAATAACAATACAGGGCTACCGTATCGTCAGTAGTTACTCAGCTAGGAACTACTAGCAACCTCGTGGTTAAATGTTCAGCTAGGAACAGGGGGACCCAATTTCTAGGCTAACCTCATTTGGTGACTTTGGGCCAGTCCGTCACTCTCAGCCCAAACAACCTCACCGGGCTGTGGTTGCAGGAGAAAATAGGTCTGGAATTATGCTTCGGTTTAAGGGCACGCGAAACAAAAAAATATAATGCTAAATGCTATCAGAAAGGGGGATTCCTCCGAGATTGGAAATAGGAACTATCCATGGTAAAAGGTTAGCAGGTTCCTTTGCTGGCTTTCTCTGGAGAAAGTTCTTATCTTCCGAGTAGGTTTTGAAAAGCTCTTCCAGATGTTTGAGGAGATGAGAAGAAAATGGCTTTAAAATTGGAAGGTCCTGTAGATCAGAGGTCCCCAACCTTCGGGGCACCAGGGACCGGTTCCGTGGACAGAGGTTTTTTCCGTGGACCAGAGAGTGTGTGGTTTTGTGTGCTGCCTGCATCCCACGGAAGGGGCTTTGCTTGTTTGTGCAGACCAGTTGCTGGCATGCCACGGCCCGGTCCCGGTCCACAGCCCGGGGGTTGGGGACCCCTGCTGTAGATGCAGCCTGCATCTCTCTCTTCATGTCGGTAGGGCACCAATCAAAGCAGCAGAGCTAATGAGGAAAGGATGAAGCTGGCTTCGAAGCCCGAAGAGTATTGGGGTGAATTTCGAAAAGGGCAAGGATTTATCCCCTTCGTGATTTACTGTATCTGCCTGAAAGTCCTTTCTTGATTATCTGTTGCTGCCAAGTCCTCCAATGCAGTTGTATTTCACTGGAGCTTGACATCTAGCTCTGCTTTAGTAGAGTTGAAGGCCCCCTTTTTCTTTCAAGCATTGTCCTCTTTTTCAAAGCTGTCCCTCTGCAGCATAGCTGGCACCTACTGATTTACAGTTGGAGACGGACACCGTCTATCTATCCGCTTTTCCAAGTGGAAGGCAGCCATTATTTGCACTTCGTTCACAAGAGAGGTCCCCAGCAAGCTGACCTTGCGCAGGAAGAAGGAACAGAGGACACACAATTGCTATATTGTGATTGTGGGGGAGTGCAACAGAGGCATCTCCCCAAAGTGCCCAGCCTTAAGTAAACCACAATCTTCTAAACGCGGTAGATAAATATAGCCCTGGATTGCAAAATTGTCCTTGCACGTTGGGTAAATTCATTCTCTCCAGTTGACATTCCGTGCTAATCAAGTCTTGTGGTTTGTCAAGTGTCAACTTAGGTCTCTGTGACAGGGTTAGAAGAAGAGAAGTGTGGCTTTTTGGGGGGTTAGGCTAAAGGTCCGTTGAGTGCAAAGTTGTGGTAGCTCACTTTCATCATCCCAATAGCCAGGATGGTGGCTTATTACCGTAATAATACTGGGCTTGAAATCCAGCATCACTTGATGGGGTGAAGGGCCTGCTTCTCCTATGCTATATCAATCTCTCTTTTACATTCTGGGCAAGGACAATATTATATGTGGGGTCCTTGGTACTCTCTGAACTTGATGGTTTTCTTGCAGACGTCTCATTGCCCAACTAGGTAACATCATCAGTGCTAGAAGGATGTGGGTTTGTGGACGAGGAGGAGGAGGAGGAGGAGGAGGAGGAGGAGGAGGAGGAGAGGAGGAGGAGGGAGGAGGAGGAGGAGGAGGAGAACTGTGAGGTTATTGGTGCTCTCTGAGCTTGGTGGTTTTCTTTCATACATTTCATTACCCAACTAGGTAACATCATCATTGCTAGAAGGGAATGGGATTTGTGGAGTGGAGGAGGAGGGGAGGAGGAGGAGAGGAGGAGGAGGAGGAGGAGGAGGAGGAGGAGGAGGAGGAGGAGGACTGTGGGATCCTCAGTAATCTCTGAGCTTGGTGGTTTTCTTGCAGACATTTCATTACCCAACTAGGTAACATCATTAGTGGTAGCAATGGAACACTATTTTCTGCCCATCTAGTAGAAAATGTATGTTCTTCCCCTCCCTTCCTTCTTGGCTTCCTGTTTTGGTTTCTTAACCATTGAATCTCGTGGGAGTGTGGGTGGTCTATGACAGTACAATGAAGAGAAATAGAAGGCTTGAGGTGTAACCTGGAGCAGAAAGGCAACAGTTCTCAAAATATGCATTAACAAGAGTTACGGGAACTGGAGTTCTATGACATCTGGAGAAGGGCCATAAGCTTTCCCACTCACGGGCTAAGACAAGAGAACTGCCACATAGCCAAATGGTTCTTGGACGTAAGATTACTCAACCAAAGCCAGGGCTGCATGTGACCTGTGTGGCTCTACACAGCCTTCCCTGTCCTTAGAAAACAGGGAATTCGGAATTGTGGTCTTAATGGGTGACTTCCGTACTTGTTGGCATTGTTTCATGAGGCAGGGGAAATATCCTTTCCGAGCAAGCGGACGGAAGCCATCTTGTTCTCTCAACTTTGATGGCTCATTTTAATCAGAACTGAAGAACTCAACCGCCCTTGGTGTCCTTTCCTGCTCTCCACTGAATCCAAGTGTTCTCATTGGAAGGAGAGATGTTGCTCTAGGCCTCCAGCCCACATTCCTGTCCCTCTCCGCTCATCAGCCCCAATACTGAACACTTCTTGGTGTGCTACAGGACCAGCTTTGATGGTTCCCCCTCTCTAGTTTGGGCAAGATCTACATTTCCACCTTGCATGAGCCGTGGTGGCGCAGTGGTTAGAATGAAGTATTGCAGGCGAATTCTGCTGACTGCCCATTGCCAGCAGTTCGATCCTCAACAGCTCAAGATTGACTCAGCTTTACATCCTTCCGAGGTCGGTAAAATGAGGTCCCAGATTTTGGGGGGCAAGAAGCTGACCCCCTAAGCCACTTAGAAAAGGCTGTAAAGCACTGTGAAGTGGTATATAAGTCTAAGTCTAATTGCTATTGCTCTCTCTATCTCTCTCTCTTTCTCTCTATCTCTCTATCTCTCTACCTACCTACCTACCTACCTACCTACCTACCTACCTACCTACCTACCTACCTACCTATCTATCTATCTATCTATCTATCTATCTATCTATCTATCTATCTATCTATCTATCTATCTATCTATCTATCTATCTATCTATTATTATTATTATCTAATCTATCTATCATCACTATCCTATCTATCTATCTATCTATCTATCTATCTATCTATCTATCTATCTATATCTATCTATCTATCTATCTATCTATCTATCTATCTATCTATCTATCTATCTATCTATCTATCTATCTATCTATCTATCTATCTATCTATCTATCTATCTATCTATCTATCTATCATCTATTTATCTATCTATCTAGATTGACTCAGCCTTCCATCCTTCCAAGGTCGGTAAAATGAGGACCCAGATTGTTAGGGGTCAAGATGCCGACTCTGTAAACCGCTTAGAGAGGGCTGTAAAGCACCGTGAAGCGGTATATAAGTCTAAGTGTGATCGCTATTGCTGTTGCTATTGCAGAAAAGCAATAGACCCAAAGCATGGCTGGCTTCACAAGCTGCTGTACCGAGGTTTGGAGAGGCAGGTTTCAGGGATTGACATGGATATTTTTTTTATGCATGACTGCTAGATTACTTTTCCCCTGGCCTCCTAAAGAAATTTCTGGGGCTTAGGGCTCCAGGAGAAAACTGCAGAGTTTGGCAGCCTTGGGGGAGTCAGTGGTGAGGAGAAACATGTTGCCTTCTTGTTGGCAAAAACCGGACTCCATGAGTCACAGGGAAATCTCACCGCATCCCAGGGGAAAGCCCCAAATTTCAATCCTCCTTTGCTCTTTCTCTTGCTTTCTCTACTATGTGTGTGGGTGGAAGGGACAAAACTGGATTTCGAAGGCACTCAAAGGCAGAAGCGCTCAGGATAGCTAATTGAAAACAGCTTTCAGAGGAGATGCCAGGAAGCAAAAGGCAGAGGCATTCAGTTCATCTGCAAGCAGAAACGAAAAACAGAAAAACAGAGTTGGAAGGGACCTTGGAGGTCTTCTAGTCCAACCCCCTGCTTAAGCAGGAGACCCTGTACCATTATGGACAAACGGCTGTCCAATCTCTTCTTGAAAACCTCCAGTGTTGGAGCACCCACAAATTCTGGAGGCAAATCGTTCTACTTGTTTCTTGTTCTCACTGTCAGGGAATTTCCAGGTTGCTTCTCTCCTTGCTCAGTTTCCAATCTGTTGTTTCTTGTCCTTCCTTCAGGTGCTTTGGAAAATAGACTGACCCCCCCCCTCTTCCTTGTGGCAGCCCCTCAAATATTGGAACACCGAAGTGGATAACAGACTTTGGAATTTGGGACACAGCAAACTGGGCCACTTTAAAATGTATTAGGGGCCAGAGCTTGGGGAAAAAAAATGGTGTGATTTGAGAAGGAGCTGTTTCTAAAATTTACATGTCCTTGAAACTGGCTGAATTAAAGGCAGTAAATGAACAACACAAAGAAAGCCTGATCTGTTTGGGAGCATTAATTCCATTGGGAAAATTTAACGAACGGGAACGGTCAAGTTGATTTGAAAACCGAATCCATTCGACACGTGGCGATCGTTGGGTATAAAATTTCTTGTGCTTATATTTGACTGATCACTTGACTGACAGATGTTATGACAAGTTAAAATATTCTGGCTGAGGAGGTCCAGTTTGGCATTTTCCAATGTGTGATTGATCATAAATGTTGTGTGGAACAATGTGGAACAAGGGGCATAAATGAGATGATGGATGGATGGATGGATGGATGGATGGATGGATGGATGGATGGATGGATGGATGGATGGATGGATAAACAGAGAGATAGACAGAGCAATAATTCTCAACCTGTGACTGTGGGCCTTGGGGGGGTGCGATGTTGTCACAGGGGGTCCGTGAAGGCTTGAAGAACTGTTATGATTTAAATATTAAGTCTTGGGGGTCCATGGCCCTGGTCCGTGGCCACAAAAGGGGGTCCATGGTGAAAAAAGGTTGAGAACCACTGAGATAGAGGAAGAGAGGGAGGGAGGGAGGATGGAAGGAGAAAGAAAGAAAGAAAGAAAGAAAGAAAGAAAGAAAGAAAGAAAGAAGGAAGGAAGGAAGGAAGGAAGGAAGGAAGGAAGGAAGGAAGGAAGGAAGGAAGGAGATGGGAATGGTAGGAAAGAAGGATGGAGAAAGGACAGAGAGGAAGGAGATGGATGGATGGATGGATGGATGGATGGATGGATGGATGGATGGATGGATGGATGGATGGATGGATGGATGGATGGATGGATGGATGGATGGATGGATGGATGGATGGATGCAGAGACAGATAGATGCAGAGAGGGAGGGAGGGAGGGAGAGTCAGACAGACAGATAATTTCGGCTGCTTTCTGCACGGAATCGTATTTGAACACTAGGAACGTTCACTGAATATTGTATGTCTGAATGAAAGACTCTGAAGGAAATCCAGGCTAGAAAAAGGGCTACGACATGCATTCTAACACGGTGCCTGCCAAGCACGGCTGGCCTGCCCAAAACATCCCGATAAGGCCGCTGATTGTCTGAAAGAATGCAATCAAAGAATCATAAGAGTCGTATGGCAACTTGGCCTCATTGGAAGACTTCCCGCAAAGCCTTTGGGCTTAAAGTCTCTCTGGCATTCTGTCCTACCGTAAGCCAACTCCCTTCCATCAACGCCGTGCAGAATGGAGGAATGGTTGGCCTCCCACCTCACCCCTAACCGCACAACAGGGTCTTAGCAAGCCAAGCAGTTCTTGCTTCTGATTGCAAGCATCCTTCATGGGGGAAAAGCGCTGAGCTTCACAAAAAAGAGAGAGAGAGAGAGCGGGAGAGAAAGAAAAGGAAGAAAAGAAAGAAAAGAAAGAAAAGAAAGAAAAGAAAGAAAAGAAAGAAAAGAAAGAAAAGAAAGAAAAGAAAGAAAAGAAAGAAAGAAAAAGCAAAACAAAATAACAGAAAATGGAAAGGTCGATATTTTAAACGAACGGAGCTTTCCTGAAGCTTAGCCGTGGGTTGGTTTTGGGCTTTGCTCAAGTTTTGTTTTTTTCCCCCACAGAGGCTTTTAAAAGCAAGTTCTCACTCATCCATTAAGCGACAGGTGACGGGTGCCAAGCTCCATTCCTCATCCTCCCGGTTCAGTTTCCCCTTCTCGGTCTTCTTGGGGGTCAAGGAAACGGAGAGGAGAGGAGAGGCACACTGCAAGGGTTTGCAAAAAAAAAAGCCAGGGGTGCGCCGTGGGGTCTTGGTGAGCTCCACGGCTGTATAAATTGCAGATGTGGGCAAGGATCGGTCCCCTAACTGGGAGAGGTATTCAAATCAAAACCAGTCTTCCCAGCCTCCCCGTTCCACCGAGACAGACCGTTGAATATGATACATGTTGAATTGCTGGAATGAATTTCAAATGCCAGAGATAGTTTATGTAAAGTCTTGCACTGTTGTAAAATGTAACACTATCCACTGGCAAGTTCTCGGCAAAACTTGGGTCCCGGTTCGGGTTTTCTTTCTTCCAGAAACCATCCCCCCTTCTATTTTATTATTTTTATTTTTTATTTTTTTTAATTTAACGAAACTGGGGGGAAAAAAACCACTTTTTTTTTCCAACCCATTAAACCTGATTTATGTTTTGCCCATGGATTCCTTCTTTCTCTCTCTCTCTCTCTCTCTCTCTCTCTCTCTCTCTCTCTCTCTCTCTCTCTCTCTCTCTCTCTCTCTCGGCTTTTTTGGGATTTAAATGAGAGAAATCATGACTTCACTTTTGGCCAGCCTAGCTGCTCCGTTCTCTGAATACTTGAATTTTTATTTTATTGCATTTTATTCTGTGTGGATGTTCCCACTTGATGTTCTATGGAATTCCTTCTCCATGTTTGCCACCGTGGAAGTTCCCAACGTTCCCCTCAAAACCTTTCCGTTGTTTCTGGTTCCAGGACAGTCCTGTCATTGGAGCTAATGAACGATCATTTCTTCAGAGAGCTGATTTATTTTATTTTTTTATTTATTGGGGGTGGGAGGATGAAGACCAGACCAGCAAATTATTATTTAATGAAACTTGCATTGTTGTTACTAGAGCGAGAGATACCAAGAGGATGGTGCTTTTCTTCCCTAAATGCCCAGATCACCCCACCTGGCTTAGATTGTGTGTACATCAGCCTGGAAAGTCAAGATTGGTGACTTCTCCTTCTGCAACAAAATGTCTTAAAACTCTCTAAAAAAAATGGAGAACACACATGGTTAGAAGCAGAGATATTTTGCTCCTTCTCCCAGAAAGTTTTGAGGAGCAGCTGTCTGGATTGTAGGTCAAGTGTGGGGATCTTCACACCTTCAAGGTCCCGTTGAGGTACAATTTTGAAATGCCAATAGACCCAGAAGTGAGGGTCTATTCTAGAAGATTTGGTTCCTCTGGTGTCTTGAGCTTCTTGAAAATTTAGGGAGTTCTCCACAAAGAGAAGCTTGAGGATCTATTATATATGTTGTTATTCCCACCAATTATCTTAGCCAGTTGGAGTCAGCAAACCACCAGAAAGCATTTTTGCTCACATGGTGCCCTGCGCTTCCATCAGCCGTCCTGCACGGCAAGTATAAAAACCATACCCCATTGACTGAAAGACTCTGCTTCTGTGGCTCAGGAGAGGTGGACACCATTGGACACATGCTCCTTCGATGCTCTTTCTATAGAGATATTCGAAAAAACGATATCCTCCCAATAATCTATAGGTATCCTGGGCGTTCTGATGCTACTTATCTCCAGTGGCTGTTTAAGGATGAACAGGCTGTGATTACGGCACAGGTGGCTAGATTCTGCGCAGCAGATTCCTTGGAAATATAAATAAGATAAATATTATTTTTAGATCTTTTAAATATTTTTTTTAAACAAAGCTAATTGTATTATGTGTGTTCTTATTCATCATTAGATTATGCTCAGTGCATTTTTATATATGTATGTATGTAAGTAGCCTACAATTGGATATTTTACTGCTTCTGGCCATGTGGCTGTAATAAACTGATTGGGTTTGATATCTCTATGCCTTGGGTTTGCAAAATAGTGCTAAATGGGGTCTACGACAACTTGTGACAGTCAACTCGCCTTGGCCAACTCAACACGGTCAACTTGCCTTGGCCAATTCAACACAGCCAACTCGCCTTGGCCAACTCAACACGGTCAACTTGCCTTGGCCAATTCCACACGGCCAACTTGCCTTGGCCAACTCGACATGGCCAACTTGCCTTGGCCAACTCAACATGGTCAACTTGCCTTGGCCAGCTCAACCCGGCCAACTCGCCTTGGCCAACTCAACATGGTCAACTTGCCTTGGCCAACTCAACACGGCCAACTCGCCTTGGCCAACTCGACATGGTCAACTCACCACAGTCAACTCGCTGCAAGACAACTCACCATGGCCAACTTGCCATGGGATAACAACCCGTGGGACACTCTGACAATTCAATTTAATTCATTTAAAATAATTAAAAATCGTTCTTTTAATTTTTGGTCAGTCACATGCTACATCGGACTGTTTACCGGACTTTATGTTCTTCTTTTCATCAGATGTGCCGGACCAAGGAGTACGATTTCAACGATGCTCTGGCCCGATATGCGTGGTACCCCTGCACTGCCAACCACACTCACACAGTTTTCTGGCTAAAGGTAACTATGCAATGCAAGTCGATAAAATAATGGGGTTCAAGGAGAAGCAGAAGGAACCCTGTTCACTAGAGTTTTGTCACTTTTCAAGGACAAATGCTAGTTTGTTTAGATGCCTTGTAATTCGGTGCGTTTTCTGGGGGATGGGATTGTGAAGGTCTGCTGATGGTGAACCACAATGGACTTTTTTGGTAGACCTGGATAAAGGCAAAAGGCTAGCGAGATGACACCCTACAGCTTCCTCAAGAGTCTTAGGATCACCACTTTCTTTAGCTTCCCCGGCTATGCATGCCCAGCCCCGACAAAATCTTGAGCTTCATAGACTCTCTTCCCATTTGTGTCTTTCCAAGGGCAACTTTCAGTCTTCCCTGTGGTCCAGAGGCCTTCTCGGAAACAACCATGGTGATGGAGGCTGGTTCTTGGCTGTGCAATAGGCGGGGTTCCCATTCTGTGTCTTTGTTAAATACACACCGATTGAAATCGTTGCTTTCTTTAAAAAGTTGCAGTCAAAATGAGGCCGATCAGGAAAACCGTGGAGTTCAAATAGAGCAGGGGACTTCAAACTTGGCCCTTTTATGACTTGTGGACTTCAACTCCCAGAATTCCTCAGCCAGGCACGCCTGGCTGAGGAATTCTGGGAGTTGAAGTCCACAAGTCATAAAAGGGCCAAGTTTGAAGACCCCTGAAATAGAGCATCTCAAGGGACAGACGTGGAACTCTAACGGATCCCTTGGAAGTCCTCTCTGCATGAGCATGAAGTTGAGGTAGAACTTTCTAAGAAACTTCATATATCGGATTCTGTCTTGTCTGGTTGAGGATTGGGATGGCAACTTGTGGGTCTCCAGATAGTTCTCACGGGTGGGGGTGAGATTAAGGTTGCTAAGAATTTTAGTCCTGGAGGGTCATAAGGACGGGTAGCATCTCCCAATTGGCTTAAGGTCTTTCCCATCTCATCCGTTGCTCTCAATGGATTGAAATTCAAGCTTTCAACAGGCCAAGGGACAAACCTTGGTAAAGCTTCCAACGAAATTTGGGGTTTTTGTTTAAGTGAGAACCGATCCACACTTCCTTGTTCTCTCTCCCCAGGCTTTCTATACCCAACCCATGGTAGCCGCTGCAGTGATCATCCACTTGGTAACAGATGGGACATGGCTGGAGATGGATCTGGACCAGAAACAAGAGTCAATTTTTGTGCAGCTGGTGGACACCAAAAACCAAAGTCACGACCTCGGTGAGAATGCTGGCTTGGTTATAACACAACATGAAATAAAATGTTTTTTGGGCTTCCCCTTGGGATAGGCCAGGGAACAGGACTATATATACATATATATATATATATTTACAAAAATAGACACACAAAAATCAGCAGCAGGTGAGGGAGGAAGGAAGGAAGGAAGGAAGGAAGGAAGGAAGGAAGGAAGGAAGGAAGGAAGGAATAGCAGAATAACAGAGTTGGAAGGGACCTTGGAGGTCTTCTAGTCCAACCCCCTGCTCAAGCAGGAAGTTCTACCATTTCAGACAAATGGTTGTCCAATCTCCTCTTAAAAATGAGGAAGGGAGGAAGGGAGGAAGGGAGGAAGGGAGGAAGGAAGGAAGGAAGGAAGGAAGGAAGGAAGGAAGGAAGGAAGGAAGGAAGGAAGGAAAAAAAAGAATAGCAGAATAACACTGTTGGAAGGGACCTTGGAGGTCTTCTAGTCCAGCCCCCTGCTCAAGCAGGAGAACCCACACCATTTCAGATAAGTGGACTGTTCAGCCTCTTCTTAGCTGTATGTTTGATGGTGCCACCGGCTGGAAGCCTCAGAAGAAGAAGGCGTCCATTCTGCAATCGGGGTTTCGCGACCGCTTTTCCATTTCGCTTCTTCTGCCCAATTAATGACCCTTTTCATCTTTTCTCTCTCTCTTTTTTTCCCACCAACTCTGCTTTCCCCCCCCCTCTCTCCTTTTCCCTCTCTACCTCCTCCCCCCCCTCCAGGGGAGCACGGTTTGAGCTGCCGCAAAAACCCTTTGATTATCCCGGTTGTCCATGACCTTAGCCAGCATTTCTACCACACTCAAGCCATTCTCATCACCTTCAGATCTCAGTATGTGGCGATCTCCGGGGTGGCCTTGCGCTCCTTCCAGAATTTTGACCCCATGGCTGTCAGCAGCTGTCAGAGTGGACAGACCTATAGCTTGGCTGAACAGAGGTAAGTAAGTCCCTACTGGCTTTTTACCCGCTCATTAGCTGCCAACTTCAGAAGGCCGGGATCAAGGGGATCGTCAGGAGTAAGACGAAAGGGAAAGGGGTGATTGACCTTTTGCCATTATTGGCAGGAGCCATGTGGCTCTGGCTGAATACAAACAGGCCCTGGCCATTTAACCCACAAGGGAGAAGGGTCCATAGATTATTTCCACCTCCCCTGACCTCTCTCGGTGACCTCAGTCCAACCGGGCGCAGTTCCCCCAAGCTTGGACTTAAATTAGCAGCGCGAGAAACGAAAGCTTTGTCGTTGGTTGGTTTTTTTTTCATTCTTCTCAGGACGAAAATGCTTTCTTTGGTTTTTTGTTTTTTTTCCCCAGTGGATCTTTAACGGGTCAGTCTTGAGCGGAAAACGTGGTGTGCAGAGGAACAAATCAGTCCTGGTTTTAAATGCTGCATTTACTACAAAAAAAGGAAAAAAGGGGGGGAAAAAACAGCTGGGTGGGCCATGGATTAGGAAGATGCTGAAATTGTTCTTTCCATGTCCCCATAGAACTTATTTTTCTTCCTTCATGTTTATGTTTAGGATGAGTTAGAATTTCCTTCCTTCCTTCCTTCCTTCCTTCCTTCCTTCCTTCCTTCCTTCCTTCCTTCCTTCCTCCCTCCCTCCCTCCCTCCCTTCTCGTCCCTTTCCTTCCTTTCCTTTCCCTTCCTTTCCTTTCCCTTCCCTTCCTTTCTCCTCCCTCCCTCTGAGTCAGTCCTTCCTTCCTTCGTCCCTCCTTCTTTTCCTCCCTCCGTTCTTCCTCCCTCCCTCCCTCCTTCCTTCCTTCCTTCTTCCTCCCTCCCTCCCTCCCTCCCTCTCTCCCTTCCTTCCTTCCTTCCTTCGTCCCTCCTTCCTTTCCTCCTTCCAAGTTCTTCCTCCCTCCCTCCTCCCTTCCTTCTTCCTTCGTCCATCCCTCCTTCTTCCTTCCTCTCCCCCTCCCTCCCTCCCTTCCTTCCTTCCTTCCGACATTCAGACACCTCCTGGACCCTGTCCAGCTGATGTATGGACAGGAAACCCACCTCCCAACCATTAGAATCTCACTCACACTGGTTTCTCCTTTGGAGGATGAAACAAGTTCATTCCCATCCAACTGAAAGAGAACAACATGGTCTCTGTTTGGAAAAAAAAGAGCAGTTGTTTAAAGCTGTATTTCCTGTTTCCTTCGAACAGCCGACTCCCGCAAGCTCAAACCATCCAACATGTTGTGTTTTTTGTTTTTTTTTGTTTTAACTTCAATATGACATTTGCCTCTTCTTTCTTCCTTCTTCCTTCCTCTCTTTCTCGCTCACGTTTCTCTCACCTCCACTACGTTGGCAGTAATCTGTACTTGGAAAGCTCACCATCCAGTGAGATGATGGGGACTTTTCTTTGACAGAAAAGGAGCACAGAAGTTTCTAGTGTCTGTCTGTCTGTCTGTCTGTCTGTGTCAGAACATTCCCATTTGGTTTTTCAGCAACGCTTTGTCTCCCGTTATTCCAGGAAGTCTTTTTTTTCCATCTCTGCCAGCTTCTCGCTGTGGGGCTTGGCCCAACATCCCCAAATTGGACCTTGGGTTTGAAACTGGATCTGGCTAATGGGAGGTCTCTGAATTTAACTCACCTCCTTCGGAGCGATCCGAAGCCACGTCTCATGGCTCAGAGCTAGCTTCTCTGTGCTAAATTGCGTTTTTGCGTTTCTTCTTTGCATGCCCAGCCAAAGGACAGAGATGTCGGGGGACAGGATCCCCGTGCAAATGGTTAGGTTTATTTCCACCTTGGATGTAAATCTGCATTTCCCCCTGCTATTCTCTTGCTGGCTGATATTCCCTGCTTCTTTAAAGAGAGGTTTGACTCTAAATTGTTCTGACTCCTCTCCTCGTATAAACCTGGGTGGTCTCTTCCCAACGAAAAACGTGGGTTGTCGAGTTTTATTTGCCGTCGCTTTCCAGGTGTGTTCCAAAGCTGTTCCTAAAAAGCTCCCCAGCCTTGGTGAGCTAGCGATGAAGCCTCCTTCTTCCATATGTAAAAATTAACATTTGAAGGCCTGTTGGGAAGCAATTATACTTTTCTCCTTGTTTTTTTTTGCAAAAGAAACAGTCTCTCTGTTCTGGATACTGTTGGGAGAGCTCCAGGGGCCTTTCTCCGTGGCTGTTATTCAGAGATTTGGAAAACAGGACCTTTACCTTGATGTGGTGGGCCCCTCTTCTCCGGCAAATCAGCTCAGATTTGTTTTTGAACCGAAAAGAGGAAATATTATCACTTCGCTGGTGTCTCTAGCTTGGAGTGGGTTATAAATCTACGAGCATATTCAAATTTCAGCATCAAAAGCTTGCAGTCTTTTGCCAAGGCATGTTGAGCGGTGGTTTCCCAGTGGGACTTACCCTGGACAGGAAGCTTAAATGATTTGCCTGCTGCTCATACCTCTTCCAGCTCTTCGGCTTTTCCTTGGCCTGGTGAAGGTCTCCTGGAAACGATGCTGCTTAGCACCGCACAGCCCTGCCATCCCCTTCCTAAGCCTTCGAAGGCATTTTGAGGTCAGATTCAGGGGGTCTCCTGAACAACGAGGGTTGAGGAACCTGGAACTCATAGCCCTGCGATCCCCTTCTTAGGCTTTTGAAGGCATTTTGAGTCAGATTCAGATGGTCTCCTGAACAACGAGGGTTGAGGAACCTGGAACTCATAGCCCTGCGATCCCCTTCTTAGGCTTTTGAAGGTATTTTGAGTCAGATTCAGATGGTCTCCTGAACAACGAGGGTTGAGGAACCTGGAACTCATAGCCCTGCGATCCCCTTCTTAGGCTTTTGAAGGCATTTTGAGTCAGATTCAGATGGTCTCCTGAACAACGAGGGTTGAGGAACCTGGAACTCATAGCCCTGCGATCCCCTTCCTTGGCTTTGAAGGTATTTTGAGTCAGATTCAGATGGTCTCCTGAACAACGAGGGTTGAGGAACCTGGAACTCATAGCCCTGCAATCCCCTTCTTAGGCTTTTCAAAGGCATTTTGAGGTCAGATTCAGGAGGTCTCCTGAACAACGAGGGTTGAGGAACCTGGAACTCATAGCCCTGCGATCCCCTTCCTAGGCTTTTGAAGATATTTTGAGTCAGATTCAGGGGGTCTCCTGAACTACGAGGATTGGGGGACCTGGAACTCATAGCCCTGCGATCCCCTTCTTAGGCTTTTCAAAGGCATTTTGAGGTCAGATTCAGGAGGTCTCCTGAACAACGAGGGTTGAGGAACCTGGAACTCATAGCCCTGCGATCCCCTTCCTTGGCTTTGAAGGTATTTTGAGTCAGATTCAGATGGTCTCCTGAACAACGAGGGTTGAGGAACCTGGAACTCATAGCCCTGCGATCCCCTTCTTAGGCTTTTCAAAGGCATTTTGAGGTCAGATTCAGGAGGTCTCCTGAACAACGAGGGTTGAGGAACCTGGAACTCATAGCCCTGCGATCCCCTTCCTAGGCTTTTCAAAGGCATTTTGAGGTCAGATTCAGGAGGTCTCCTGAACAACGAGGGTTGAGGAACCTGGAACTCATAGCCCTGCGATCCCCTTCTTAGGCTTTTCAAAGGCATTTTGAGGTCAGATTCAGGAGGTCTCCTGAACAACGAGGGTTGAGGAACCTGGAACTCATAGCCCTGCGATCCCCTTCCTAGGCTTTTGAAGATATTTTGAGTCAGATTCAGGGGGTCTCCTGAACTACGAGGATTGGGGGACCTGGAACTCATAGCCCTGCGATCCCCTTCTTAGGCTTTTCAAAGGCATTTTGAGGTCAGATTCAGGAGGTCTCCTGAACAACGAGGGTTGAGGAACCTGGAACTCATAGCCCTGCGATCCCCTTCCTAGGCTTTTGAAGATATTTTGAGTCAGATTCAGGGGGTCTCCTGAACTACGAGGATTGGGGGACCTGGAACTCATAGCCCTGCGATCCCTTCCTAGGCTTTGAAAAGTATTTTGAGTCAGATCTGGGGGGGGGGGTCTCCTGAACAACGAGGGTTGAGGAACCTGGAACTCATAGCCCTGCGATCCCCTTCCTTGGCTTTGAAGGTATTTTGAGTCAGATTCAGATGGTCTCCTGAACAACGAGGATTGGGGGACCTGGAACTCATAGCCCTGTGACCCTCTTCTTAGGCTTTTCAAAGGCATTTTGAGGTCAGATTCAGGGGGTCTCCTGAACAATGAGGGTTGAGGAACCTGGAACTCATAGCCCTGCGATCCCCTTCCTAGGCTTTTGAAGATATTTTGAGTCAGATTCAGGGGGTCTCCTGAACTACGAGGATTGGGGGACCTGGAACTCATAGCCCTGCGATCCCTTCCTAGGCTTTGAAAAGTATTTTGAGTCAGATCTGGGGGGGGGTCTCCTGAACAACGAGGGTTGAGGAACCTGGAACTCATAGCCCTGTGATTCCCTTCTTAGGCTTTTCAAGGGCATTTTGTGGTCAGATTCAGGGGGTCTCCTGAACTATGAGGATTGGGGGACCTGGAACTCATAGTCCTACAATCCCCTTCCTTGGCTTTGAAGGTATTTTGAGTCAGATTCAGATGGTCTCCTGAACAACGAGGGTTGAGGAACCTGGATTATTCCATGTGTTTAATGGTATATAATTCCCGTCGGCTTCTACCAAGAGAATTGGCATGAGCCAAAGGTCACGAATTCCGTGTTTCAATTTCAGACGGTTTCCCCACCTCCCCTGCCCAGACAGCATGTGGTTTCCTTTCCTTTTAAGTGCAGAGTGTGCGTTGCGTACTTGATAGTAGTACACTTGCTTTTCTCAAACCCCTCTGAACCGTATTTTATTATCCACACATTTGTTGAAGCAGCCAAGGGCCAGCTTCTGCAGGGTGGGCTGTATGTTTTCTATCACACCCTTCAATTTACAGCTGTGCAGCACAGACAGTAGTACACACAAACCCACACACACACACCGAGAAAGCGAGAGACAGAGACACAGCACACTTTATGAGAAGATATTTTGTTTCTGAGCTTGACCATGTGCCACTGACACAGGGAATCCCCGGCACATTAAAAATGCTTCTCAGCTTCTTTAATTCATTTTTTTCCCCCAATCCCCAAATGGTTTCTCTTGATGTGGTTTTTAAAACACAGATGCACTTTGGTTTTTAAGCAAAGACTGGACAGCCACCTGTCTGAGTTGGTCTAGGTTCTCCTGCTTGAGCAGGGGGTTGGACTAGAAGACCTCCAAGGTCCCTTCCACCTCTATTCCGATTGATACGTGCTGTGCCATTCTTCTTCATCCCCTCTCTAATTTCCCATCCAGAACTTGGGCTCATCTCAATGGTGATTCCTTGAACCAATTAGACTGAACATCCCCTGCAGTTAGAGTTGGCTCTTTCATCACTAGACTTCAAGAGAGTAGACCACGGGATCACGCAAGCCATAAACTTGGTTAATTGCATGTGGGAAGGGAGGAACAAGGGAAGGAAGGAAGGAAGGAAGGAAGGAAGGAAGGAAGGAAGGAAGGAAGGAAGGAAGGAAGGAAGGAAGGAAGGAAAAGATGAGCATGTGAAAGGGAAAAAGAAGGAAGGTAGGTAGGTAGGTAAAGTGGAGCCTGAGAAAGGGGGAAGGAAGGAAGGAAGGAAGGAAGGAAGGAAGGAAGGAAGGAAGGAAGGAAGGAAGGAAGGAAGGAAGGAAAAGATAGCATGAGAAAGGGAAAGGAAAGAATGTAGGTAGTGTAGGTAAAGGTACCTGAGAAAGGGGTAATGAGAATGATAGGGGGGAGGGAAGTAAGAAGGACTGAAGGAAGGCAGATAAGTAAGGAAGGAGAAGGAAGGAAGGAAAAGATGAGCATGAGAAAGGGAAAAAGAAGGAAGGTAGGTAGGTAGGTAAAGGGGAGCCTGAGAAAGGGGGAAGGAAGGAAGGAAGGAAGGAAGGAAGGAAGGAAGGAAGGAAGGAAGGAAAGGAAGGAAGGAAGGAAGGAAGGAAGGAAGGACGGAAGGAAGGAAGGAAGGAAGGAAGGAAGGAAGGAAGGAAGGATAGGTTCCATCCTTTACCTCTTAACCAGATATCTTTCCAGACCCGGAACCCAATAAATATAAATTCTAACATCTCTTGAACCTCAGCAAAGCTTTAGCAAGAGAGCTATTCCAGCTGCCTTTTCTTTGTGTTTTTATTTCTTTTGTTAAGAATTTTCTTTTACCAAAAAGAGGAAGGAAGGAAGGAAGGAAGGAAGGAAGGAAGGAAGGAAGGAAGCAAAGAAAGAAAGAAAGAAAGAAGGAAGGAGAGAGGGAGGAATTAAGGAAGGAAGGAAGGAAGGAAGGAAGGAAGGAAGGAAGGAAGGAAGGAAGGAAGGAAGGATATTCTAACTCATCCTAAATATGAAGTATGAAAAAGAAGCTTCTTTCAGGACATGGAAAGAGAACTTTCACAAGACCACATTTAGGTGAAATCACGGTGCTCTTTGGAATGTTACCGCCCTACCAGATATATACTGTACCTTGCAAGTCTGATTACCCTACCCTCACTGAGACTTTTTTTTCCTCCCTTTCCTTCCCCCTCTGAACAGCTGCGTCCCCCATTCTTGCAAGACCCGGGACTGCCAGGAGTTGGAAATCGAGAACGCCATGCTGACTTTCGCCGACGGGGGGCGCTACAATGGTGCCCAGTGTAATGTTACCTGCCAGACAGGTTATGTCCTCCGGGTTCACAGAACTGACCATCTGCCCCAGAGACAGGTTGGTGGAACTGGCATACACCGTCTGCCGTGTGATGTATTCATTCCACACACTGTATCTAGCAGGGGTCTTCCAACTTGGCCCTTTCATGACTTGTGGACTTCAACTCCCAGAATTCCTCAGCCAGGCACGCTGGCTGAGGAATTCTGGGAGTTGAAGTCCAGAAGCAAGGGTCTTCCAACTTGGCCCTTTCATGACTTGTGGACTTCAACTCCCAGAATTCCTCAGCCAGCGTGCCTGGCTGAGGAATTCTGGGAGTTGAAGTCCACAAGTCATCAAAGGGCCATGTTGGAAGACCCCTGGTTTATAGCTATCCATCTCACCCAAGGTGACTCTGATGGGAGAGGCAGGCTGGGAAATTAGCTGGGAAATTAGCCTTGCTGTGGGGTCTTTGTTGGCTATGGGATTGCAGGAAGTTGAGAGTGGTAACTCTCCTTCACTTACGACCGCAACTGAGCCCCAAATTGTATGTTGCTAAGTAAGAAATGCGCCCCATTTTACGACTTTCCTTGCCGCCTTTGCTAACCGAATCACTTCCTTTGTTCAATGGCTGTCCAATCTCTTCCTAAAAACCTCCAGTGATGGAGCACCCGTGATTTCTGAAGGGAAGCTGTTCCACTGGTTAATTGTCCTCACTGTTAGGAAATTCCTCCTTAGTTCTAGGTTGCTTCTCTCCTTGATTAGTTTCCATCCGTGGTTTCTTGTCCTGCTTTCAGACGCTTTGGAGAACAGGTCGACCCCCTCTTCTTTGGGGCAGCCCCTCAGACGTCGAAACACAGCTATCATGTCTCCCCCTGGTCCCTCTTTTCATCAAACTAGACATACCCAATTCCTGCCACCGCTCTTTGTATTCCCGACTTTACTGGCAGATGCCAAGAAAGCGCCAGGCCATTCGAGCAGAGCTGTTTTTGCCACGAGCATTGCAAATAAATAAACCCTAAAGCACGGGGTGGGAGGGGGAGGAGAAATAAACGGAGGAGGAGGAGAAGCAGGGATAAACCTCATGCCTGCAAGACACCGAGAGGCTGTTTATTAAGAGGTCTTTGGGGAGAGAGCCTGCCGGGTGTCTTTGACCCTGCGATCGCCATCCAAACGAAGGTGCCTTCCTTTGGCAGCCAGCAGAGACCAAATTTGTCTGGGTGTCAGAAGGGTGGCGTCTTCCCGTAAGAAACAGGAAGATATGTTGAATTTTCTCAATTTAGAAGAGTGAACTCAACCATCTGGGCCTCCGTTGCGCGAGTTTTTTTTTACCCTAACACGGCCCCAGCACTGACTGGCTTCTTTCTCTTCCAGGAGAAAGTTGGCTGTCTCTTTCCCTTCTCCAACCTGCCCCCCCCCCCCGCTTAACACACAGAGAGAGAGAGAGAGAGAGAGAGAGAGAGAGAGAGAGAAAGAGAGAAACACACCCCACCCAATTGTTTGTTTCTCTTTCTTATGGGCTCTTTGCAACCAAAGAGAATCCAGAGATTTTCAGAAAAAAAGAAAACAGAATCAGATAGTTCCCCCCAATTATTCTGTCTGTCTGTCTGTGTGTGTGTGTGTGTGTGTGTGTGTGTGTGCACGCACACATCTTAATTTGGCACCGACTCTCTGCTATCAACATATCCGTAGACTACGCTGGAGGTTTTCTGTTGCTTATGGTTTGCGAAAGGCCCCAGCTTTTCCTGAAATCAGAACGATGAGAGAGATTTGTGCTGAGGGGGGGGGGGAAGAGAGAAAGAGAGGGGGGGAAGGAAGAGAGAGAAGTGGGA
>JALGBA010001337.1:0-50000 GCA_023970755.1 Azemiops feae | reverse complement strand
AGCGATAGCCCCATCCCAAGAACAAGTTAGCAGTTTGAGACATCGTTCTACATTACACACTTCCCAATGGGCTGGTTTGACGTTCCCGTGTTTGCTTGTTAGTCCCAAAGATGCTTTTAAGTGCGAGTGGAAACATTTTGCTTCTCATTCAAGGAGCTTCTTCAGTTCTTTCCGTTTTCAAAGGGTATAAGAAAAAAAACAAACAAGAAAGGAGAATATTTGTAGCTCAGGGTTGAAATGAGGGGTCCTTGGCCCAGTTGTCCAGTTAGTTGCCTTTTGGGGGAAAAAAAAAAAAGCACCTTTGGGACAACCATGACCTGGATGATTGAGAATCTCCATAAACATTTTGCTTTCTTGCTTGCTTGCTTGATTTTTATTCCTGGCCATTGAGGTAGGCATAAATGAAGCCCCCCCCCCACCTTGCCCCACCCCCACTCTATAAAATCTGCCTTGGAGCTGATGAAGGACCCTCTACAAAGTCTCTCTCTCTCTCTCTCCCCCCCCTCCCTTCCATTCCTGCCTTTGCAATCTGCAAGAAAAGCTTATAGAAGTGAGCAAAGCCATCGCTCACGGGCAGGAGGTGTTAATGAGAGCAAAGGAGGTTAGATCAGATTCCCCCATTCTTAAATAGAGCTGCTCAGTCCCTTGTTTTTTTGTTTTTTTATCTCCACTACAGAAAAGGGCAGCTGGCCTCTCTTTCCTCCCCCCCCTTGCTATTTTCTTTCTTTCTTTCTTTCTTTCTTTCTTTCTTTCTTTCTTTCTTTCTTTCTTTCTTTCTTTCTTTCTTTCTTTCTTTCTTTCTTTCTTTCTTTCTTTCTTTCTTTCTTTCTTTCTTTCTTTTTTCTCAGAGGGGCTTAAATGGAATGGCCTTTAATGGTCTCCCCTTTGGGAAGGAGACAATTTTGGACCTGCTTCTTATTTAAAAGAGAGAGAGAGAGAGAGAGAGAGAGAGAGAGGCAGTTAAGTTCACTCCTGTTCTGCATTTCTATGTCTTTTCATTCACAAACCAGCTTTGGGGCCACCCGCCTTCTTTTGCCAATGCCCTTCTTTGATATCGCAACCTGGGGAGCCCCCTTTGAACCTCGATGGGAAAGTTTTCTCACTCTCCTCCTCCTTTTTTTATTTTTTACGACTGGGGGGGGCGGAGGGAAGAGGGGGGAGGAGGAACCACCGCCACCACATTAAAAAATAGTCCTCGGCCCCCAAAGCGTTGAAGATTCTGGTTGAATGTAGCTTGTGTGTTGTTGTTTTTTTCCTCCCCTCCCTTCCCCAAAGGAGCCGTTTGGACTGAGTGTGTTTGTCCATCTCCTTCGGCAAACACAGACAGCTTCCCCGCCGTGGCTCACAGATAAACAGCAAATAAGCCCAAAGGAGTGAAAGTGTCTGTGGTCTTGATCCCTAGCCGAATAACAGAGTGGGAAGGGGCCTTGGAGGTCTTCTAGTCCAACCCCCTCATACCATTTCAGACAAATGGTGGTGCAAGCTCTTCTTAAAAAACCTCCAGCTGTTGGAGTGCCCACAACTTCTGGAGGCAAGCAGTTTCCACTGGTTAATTGTTCCCACTGTCCGAAAATTCCACCTTAGTTCCAAGTTGGATCTCTTTCGTGATCCTGTCCATCCATTGCTTCTTGTCCTGTCTTCAGATGCTATGGAGAACAGGCAGTCCCCTTCTTCTTTGTGGCAGCCCCTTAAATACTGTAACGCTGCTATCATGTCACCCCTCATCCTTCTTTTCCTTAATCTAGACATATCCAATTCCTGCAACTGTTCTTAGAAGGTTTAGCCTTCTAATCATCTTTTGTTTCTAGAGTCCCTAAATATTGGAGGCATCAGTGGCTGTTGCAAAGAATAGAATAGAATAGAATAGAATAGAATAGAATAGAATAGAATAGAATAGAATAGAATAGAATAGAATAGAATAGAATTAGAATAGAATAGAATAGAATAGAATAGAATAGAATAGAATAGAATAGAATAGAAAATAGAATAGAACAGAAAATAGAATAGAATAGAATAAAATAGAATAGAAATAGAAATAGAAATAATAGAAATATAAATAGAAATAATAGAAATAGAAATAGAAATAGAATAACAGAGTTGGAAGGGACCTTGGAGGTCTTCTAGTCCAACCCCCTGCTCAAGCAGGAGAACCTACACCATCTCAGACAAGTGACTGTCCAGTCTCTTCTTTAAAACCTCCAGCGATGGAGCGCCCACGATTTCTGGTGGCAAGCTGTTCCACTGGTTGATTGTCCTCACTGTCAGTAAGTTTCTCCTTAATTCCAGGTTGCTTCTCTCTTTGATCAGCTTCAGGAAAGGAAAGAGAGCTTGGAGAAACTGGGATTATTTTATTTCTGGTCTCTCCTCCATCCTTCTCTCATTCATGCCTCTCTCTCTCTCTCTCTCTCTCTCTCTCTCTCTCTCTCTCTCTCTCTCTCTCTCTCATACACACACACACTCACTCTCACTCTCTCTTTTGTCTTTGCATCTATGGAAGGAGGACATTTAAGATTCAGTGTGCCCAAGACGGGACGTGGCTGGAAGGAGCTTGCATCCCTGTGACCTGTGAACCGCCCCCCTCCAAGTTTCACGGGCTCTACCATTGCACCAACGGTTTCCAGTTCAACAGTGTGTGTCAAATTAAGTGCAAAGAGGAGGACCCTCAACCTGTGAGTCTTGCTGAGTGATTGCCGGGCAGGAAGGGTTAACCCCCCTGCCTTTTCTTACCTGTCAAGCACAGGAAAATCAGTAGCCTAGGTGGTCCGAATGAATACAAATGTATGGCATGCTAAGGCTCTTTGCAAGAATCTGAAGGACTAGCGATTAAGGCACATTAAAGGAGAACATTTGTAGCTCAGGACTGAAATGGGGAGGGGTCCTTGGTGAAATCTGACTTTTGTTGTTTTCATGCAGATGTTTCATTGCCCAAACTAGGTAACATCATCAGTGCTGGAAGAGAATGGGGTTTGTGGAAAGGAGGAGGAGGAGGAGGAGGAGGAGGAGGAGGAGGAGGGCGGCTGTGGGGTTCTTGGTGCTCTCTGAGCTTGGTGGTTTTCTTGGAGAGGCTTCATTACCCAACTAGGTAACATCATCAGTGCTGGAAGCTCAGGGTTGACATGAGGGATCCTGGGTATTCTCTGAGCTTGGTTGTTCTCTTGCAGATGTTTCACTACCCAACTAGGTAACATCATCAGTGCTAGAAGCGAGTGGAGCTTGCAGGGAGGAGGAGGAAGAGGAAGAGGAAGAGGAGGAGGGCTGTGGGGTTCTTGGTGCTCTCTGAGCTTGATTGTTTTCTTGGAGACATTTCGTTACCCAACTAGGTAACATCATCAGTGCTGGAAGGGGTTTGCATTGATGATGTTACCTAGTCTGGCTAATGAAACATTTGCAGGAAAACAACCAAGGTCAGAGAGCACCGAGGATTCCCCTTAAAGCTAACTGGCAGTAGATAACAGTCAATAGAATTCAAGGGTGAGCTGCGCTTAGATCTCTTGTGGGTGTGAAGGGACTCAAGACTACTAACGCATTTGACCCCTCCCTCGGTCTCAGCCTGGTTATCTCCCACACCACCTGCCTGAAACCCACAGCAGGCACTTTGAACCAGTCAAGACACGGATGAGCCAGGTGGATGAACCCAGGGCAAAGTCCCTATTTAATCCTGCCCGTTTGACCAGGAACACGAGGGCCATCTTCTGTCCTGGTTGAACTGGAGGACAATCAACCTGTAGCAGAGGGCTTACACTTCCTCGGAAGCATTACACCTTCAAGCCTGACCACCTCCAGTTGCAAACTCCCCCAATTTAAAAAAAAAACAAAAACAGTTTTTTTCCCAATTGAACTGGAGATAATACAATTTATTCTGCCCGACGGTGATGATTTCACCGTTGGCGTCCCCCTGTTTCTGCAGCCTGGATGTGGTGTGGCGGTGAAGATGTTGGACGAAAATCTTGGATCCATTCCTTTTCCTTCTTTCGTAGTGATGCTTGATTCTCCGGCCTACCGCCTCCCTTTCTCTTTCCAGGGCCAGGGAAATAACGTGATTCGTTGTCGCAAGGACGGCAACTGGAGTGGATCGTTCCATCTCTGCCCGGAGATGCAAGGGCAGTGTTCCGCGCCCATCCAGTTGACTGGCGGCCTGAAATTACAGTGTCCTGAGGGCTCCGGAATAGGTATTTACGCCCGTTTCACTTCACATGAAGAGCCTTAGTCGTGTCATTTAAGACGCACAAAAGAAGGGTAGTGGAGTCAGGCTCTTCTTTGTTTCTCCGTTCGGCCTCGGTTGGCCCAAATTTCAAAACCACAGCCGCGGCTCCTGAATCTATTTTTTAAAAAAGTGGGAAGTCAGGATCTCAGGTTCCAGAAGATTCATTCGTGGATGGAGCAGGTCAAGGACACGGGGTTGTCTTGCTGTCTTTGGTGATCTCCGTGGGCAACTTATAATGATGCTGATTGATGCTAACTCTGCCAGATGGAGGGAAATTAATCAAGGAGAGGATCGATCTAGAACTAAAGAGAACTTTCCTGACAGTTAGAACAATTAATCAGTGGAACAGCTTGCCTCTAGATGTTGTGGATGCTCCATCACTGGAGGCTTATAAGAAGAGATTGGGCAGCCATTTGTCTGAAATGGTGTAGGGTTTCCTGCCTGAGCAGGGGGTTGGACTAGAAGACCTCCAAAGTCCCTTCCAACTCTGCTATTCTATTCTATTCTATTCTATTCTATTCTATTCTATTCTATTCTATTCTATTCTATTCTATTCTATTCTATTCTATTCTATTCTATTCTATTCTATTGTAGCAGGGGTTGGATTAGATGGTCCCTTCCAACTCTGTTATTTTGTATTCTGTGTGGTCTCCTCCCATTGCTTACTTCTCTGGGCAAAATAGTTGCAGGAATTGGGTATGTCTAGTCTAATGAAAAGAAGGACTAGAGTGACATGATAGCAGTGTTCCAATATTTGAGGGGCTGCCACAAAGAAGAGGGGGTCAACCTCTTCTCCAAAGCACCTGAAGGCAGGACAAGAAGCAACGGATGGAAACTAATCAAGGAGAGAACCAATCTGGAACTAAGGAGGAATTTCCTGGCAGTGAGGACAATTAAGCAGTGGAACAGCTTGCCTCCAGAAGTTGTGGGTGCTCCATTACTGGAGGCTTTAAAGAAGAGATTGGACAACCATTTGTCTGAAACGTTATAGGGTTTCCTGCCTGAGCAAGGGGGTTGGACTAGAAGACCTCCAAGGTCCCTTCCAACTCTGCTACTCTGTTATTCTAATTAGGCTATGGTGAATGAGATGCTCTCTTCAACTGACCTTAAAAGCTATCTTACCCCCAAGTCATCCAAATGGTCCATTGATCTGTGCCTTATCTATGTTCTTTGCGATGGATTTGCATGATGTACAGGGGTTTTCCCAGCCCTTTCTTCGGATGCCAGGAATTTCAGCTCTGTTCTTCCCGTGCTCGTGCCCATCTGCAAAACACATTTCTCCTTTGAACATCCTTGCTCAGGATGGCTTGGCTATGCCATCAGTAAAGGTGAACCCAAGGGGAGACAGCCCAGCCTAAGGAAGCGAGATTGTGGGTTCTTTTTTTCCCCCTATCTCCCTTTTGTGCCTGGTTTTGTCTTGTTCAAACTGTCAGGGAAGAGGGGTGTTTTTCCCCCCCACCCTCTTCCAGGTCCCCCTCCCATCTCTTCATTATAGACTAGCTGGAGTGGAGCACCAGGACCTGTCCCAAGGGGAAAAGGCATGTGATCAGGATGAGCTCATCGCTCTGTAATGAAGCCAATTATGGATTGTATATCAAAACAATTCCAGGGCGGCTTTTCTCCTGAAGTGTAAATTGCAGCACCAGCGAACAACGAGCAGAAAGAAGGCAGGCGGCCCCGGTTCCCTCTCTCCAGAAGACGTGTTCTGCCCCTGGAGACGGGGGTGACCTTTTGGAGATCCACCAAGGTTTTGCCGCTACTTTGCAAAAGAATATTTGACTTGCCAGGGAGGAAGGACGGGAGGATGAGGAACAAAAACAAATCCCGCTTTTCAATTTCAGGGGTGGAAGGAGGAGAAAGGAAGGCAGGAAAAAGCTCTAGTTATTTTGCCTCTTCGGAAGATGGTTTGCATTGTCTAATGGAATGGAATAGAATAGAATAGAATAGAATAGAATAGAATAGAATAGAACAGAATATAGAACAGAATAGAATAGAATAGAATAGAATAGAACAGAATATAGAACAGAACAGAACAGAACAGAATAGAATAGAATAGAACAGAATAGAATAATGAAATAGAATAGAATAGAATAGAATAGAATAGAATAGAATAGAATAGAATAGAATAGAATAGAATAGAATAGAATAGAATAGAATAGAATAGAAAGGGACCTTGGAGGTCTTCTAGTCCAGCCCCCTGCTCAAGCAGGAGAACCTACACCATCTCAGACAAGTGACTGTCCAGTCTCTTCTTTAAAACCTCCAGCAATGGAGCGCCCACGATTTCTGGTGGCAAGCTGTTCCACTGGTTGATTGTCCTCACTGTCAGGAAGTTTCTCCTTAATTCCAGGTTGCTTCTCTCTTTGATCAGCTTCCAACCATTGTTTCTCGTCCTTCCCTCTGGGGCCTTGACTTTTCTCATGGATTAAGAATTAAGCTTTTTGCCAGTTGGCATACAACGTGTTGGACTGCAGAGATGGAAATGAACAAGAGCCCCTTTCTAAAAGTGATTTTTAATATATATATATATACTGCTGTTATTTAATGATGGGATATTTATTTATCGGAGACCTTTGTTTGTGCCCAGAGAACAAAACTAAAGGTCGTGGAGTGAGCGTCTTCTTTCCTTCAGAACCCTGGACAGGTCCTAAAGAAGAAGTAACTTTAATGGGGAAGAATGGATGGATCTGAGCCTTCCATCCAACTGTTTAATTATTTTATTCATTTATGAAATTTCTATACCCTCCATCTTCCCTACAAGGTGACTCTGGGTGGACTGTTAGAAACCGAAATGCTTTAACTCCTGGATCAGTCTCCTCCTCCTCCTCCTTCTCCTCCTCCTCCTCCTCCTCCTCCTCCTCCTCCTCCTCCTCCTCCTCCTCCTCCTCCTCCTCTTCCTGTCCACAAATCCCTCTCGGTTCTAGCATTGATGATGTTACCTAGTTGGGTCATGAAATGTCTGCAAGAAAACAACCAAGCTCAGAGAGCATGAAGGACCCCATAGTTCCCCTCCTCCTCCTCCTCCTCCTCCTCCTCCTCCTCAGCTCCTCCTCAACAATGCATTGCTTGCAGCGATTAAGTAGATCTAGCCCACACTTTCTTGCAGATGATGCTTGCTAATTCCTTGGTAGCATCCAACTTACTTCCGGATTTTTGTTGAGAATTTAGAATGCCGTGTTTTGAGGTTGCTCTATTCAGGCTGACATCTAGGAGCCAGCTAAGTATTAACAGAATAACAGACGTGGAAGGGACCTTGGAGATCTTCTAGTCCAGCCCCCTGCTCAAGCAGGAGACCCTAGACCATTTTAATCAATCAATCTATCTATCTATCTATCTATCTATCTATCTATCTATCTATCTATCTATCTATCTATCTATCTATCTATCTATCTATCTATCTATCTATCTATCTATCTATCTATCTATCTATCTATCTATCTATCTATCTATCTATCTTCTATCTATCTATCTATCTATCTATCTATCTATCTATCTATCTATCTATCTATCTATCTATCTATCTATCTATCTATCTATCTATCTATCTATCTATCTATCAGAATAGAGCTGGAAGGGACCTTGGAGATCTTCTAGTCCAACCCCCTGCACAGGCAGGAAACCCTATATAGCATTTCGGACAAATGGCTGTCCAGTCTCTTCTTAAAAACTTCCAGTGTTGGAGCATTCACCACTTCTGGAGGCAGGTTGTTCCACTGGTTAATTGTTCTAACTGTCAGGAAGTTTCTCCTTAGTTCTAGGTTGCTTCTCTCCTTGATGAGTTTCCATCCGTTGCTTCTTGTCCTGCCTTCAGGTGCTTTGGAGAATAGCTTGACTCCCTTTTCTTTGGGGCAGCCCCTGAGATACTGAAAGTTAGATAGTATCCAGTTGACCTCTAGGTCCCTCCATCTTCAAGTGAAGCCGTTATTGGTGGATGGAGTCCTGAGGTTCGTTCAGATTCCTGCAAGATAATCCTACTGCTGACACCATTGTCCCTGCTTGGATGGAGGGTTGAACTAGATGGCCTACAAGGTCCTTTCCAACTCTGTTATTCTGGTTCTGATTCTGTACCAACAAATCCTTGCGTTCTTTGGGAAAACATGTTCAGACCACCTCTGAATCTGGCGGATTTAATCCCTCAAGTTAGACCCACGTTAGATAATTTAATTCCTCCTGTTGGTCTCCTTTTTCCTAACCCGCTTATATCCAGGATTTTGCCTCCTTCCCAGTTTAGCCCGAGCATAGAGTCACCTTCTGAATTATAGAAGCAGGCAAATCGATCTGTTAGATCTACTCCTTCTGTATTAACAGCTCTGCCTTTTGAGCTACCAACAGGTTTTACTGCCGGTGTTGAAGTCTGTAACTGGAGGCTATAAACTGCCTATTTTGTGTGTCCACGATACATAGCTTGCCTACTATATATTAATCCTAGTTGAGAGATATTAATGTCTTGCCTTCATCTCATGCTTTTTATCATTTCAAGGAGCTGAATGCACCATCTTATGCCCAGAACATCATACGGAGCCCATCCTGTTAAGTGCCAACGAAACATCACAGGACATCCAACACTGGATGAAGCCCCCACGAGTGAAGGTAAGAGTCCAATCAAAGGACAAAGATGGCTTGGCAAAAAATAGAGATAAAGGGTGGTTCCCATCAGTGGGTTCAGTGCTTTTCAGTGCAGTAAGTCTCTCCCTTTCTTCATCCTTTTATCGCTTCATCTCTTCCCCTCTTCCCCTTCCCTTCCTTCCTTCCTTCCTTCCTTCCTTTCCTTCCCTTCCTCTCTCCATCTCTTCCGCCCTCCCCTTCCTTCATCCCTTCATCTCTTTCCCCCTTTCCTTTCCCTTTTCTCCTTCCTTCCTTCCCTCCCTCCTTCCTTCCCCTTTCATTCCTTTCCCCTTCCCCTTTCCTCCCTTCTCTTTTTCTCTTCCTTCCCTCCTCCTCCTTCCTTCCTTCCCTCCCTCCCTCCCTTCATCCCTTCAGCTCTTTCTCTCTTCCCCTTCCCTCCCTCCCTCCCTTCCCCTTCCCTTCCTCCCTCCCTTCCCCTTCCCTTCCCTTCTCTTCCTCTCTCCATCTCTTCCTTCATCCTCTTCCTTCATCCCTTCATCTCTTTCCCCCTTTCCTTTCCCTTTTCTCCTTCCTTCCTTCCTTCCTTCCTTCCTCCCTGCCTCCCTCCTTCCCTCCCATCTTTTTCTCCTTCCTTCCTTCCTTCCTTCCTCCCTCCCTCCCTCCCCCCTCCTTCCTCCCTCTTTTTCTCCTTCCTCTCTTCCTTCTTCCTTCCTCCTTCCTTCCTTCCTCTCTGCCTCCCTGCCTCCCTCCTTCCCTCCCATCTTTTTCTTTTCCTTCCTTCCTTCCTTCCTTCCTTCCTTCCTTCCTTCCTTCCTTCCTTCCTTCCTTCCTCCCTCCCTCCCTCCCTCCCTCCCTCCCTCCCTCTCCAGTAGTCACCTGCCACGGTCTTTTATTGATGCTTGCTTTTAGAAGGAACCATAACAGGTTTTATACCTGTGTGTCCCTGGAGGTCTCATTAGATCGCTGGGAGGGGAAAAAAAATAACTGGCAATAAAAAAGGAGGAGAAAAAAAGAAAAGAAAGGGAAAGCAGACAGGATTTGGAAGGAGGGGGAAGCCAGGGAGAGGATGATTTCATCCAGAGTACCAAAAAAAAAAAGGAAAAAAGGAAAAAAAAGGAATAGATTTTATTACGAGAACTTTGCTGAAGATATAGAAAGGTTAGGCGGCGTGACAATGAACTGGATAACTCAGTTGTTAAGAAGAGCCTCGCTAGATGCTGCTGGATAAAATTACAGGATGGGGGCCCACTTTGTTGAAATGCATGAGATGTTTGTGTACAGCCACACACTGCAGTGTCCCTGTGGCTTGTGGTGTTCTTTGACCTCAGTTGCCCTTGTTGTTCTTGACCTTGTTTGTCCAGACAAGGATCTGTTCTATTTGTCCTGGCAAACCCCATGATTCTACAAACTGGCATTTCTGAGGCCGCCATCGCCAACAACCCATGGTTTTTCAGGGGATGTCAGCTTAGCCAAGACATTTAGACAATGGCAAGAAGGAAGCCGGGGGGGGGGGGGGGGAGAAGGGAGAGGACGTCTCAGAGAAGGCACCAAACATGGAAGGGGTTTGTACAGCTAAAAAAAGACCTTTATTTATTTGCGATCGTGGCGACATGAGTCATAATGTAGGGAAGTCGAACGTTTATCATAGGCTTTCTGGAGGAGCTGATGGTCAAAGAAAAAAATAATAATTTGATACTTATAAAACAGAATATTTGTAGCTCAGGGCTGAAATGGGGGATTCCTGGTGCTCTCTGAGCTTGGCTGTTTTCTTGCAGACGTTTCATGACTCAAACTAGGTAATATTATCAGTGCTAATCTAGTTGGGTAATGAAGCGTTTGCAAGAAAACCACCCAGCTCAGAGAGCACCAAAGAGCTCACAGTCTTTCTGCTCCTCCTCCTCCTCCTCCTCCTCCCCTTCCCACCTTCTTCTCCTCCTCTCCCCTCCTCGTCTCTTCAAACCCACTCCCTTCTAGTACTGATGATGTAATGAAAGGTCTGCAAGAAAACAACCAAGCTCAGAGAGCACCAAGGACCTCACAGTCTCCTTCTCCTTCTCCTTCTCCTTCTCCTTCTCCTTCTCCTTCTCCTTCTCCTTCTCCTCCTCCTCCTCGTCCTCCTCGCTCCTCCCCCTCCTCCTCCTCTCTGCAATCCCACTCCCTTCTAGTACTTGTGGCTATGCTTATGTAAGGTGCTGCTATGAAAACAGAGAGCACCAAAGACCTCCTTCTCCTTTCCTTCTCCTTCCTTTCTCCTACTTCTCCTTCTCCTTCTCCTTCTCCTTCTCCTTCTCCTTCTCCTTTTCCTTCTTCTTCTCCTTCTCCTTCTCCTTCTCCTTCTCCTTCTCCTCCTCTCCTCCTCCCCTCCCCCTCCTCTCTGCAAACCCACTCCCTTCTAGTACTGGTGATGCTATGAAACATCTGCAAGAAAACAACCAAGCTCAGAGAGCCACAAGGACCTCACAGAATCCTTCTCCTCCTCTCATTCCTCCCTCTCCCCCTCCACCCTCCTCCTCCTCCCCTCCTCCTCCTCCTCCCCTTCTCCTCCTCCTCTCTGCAAACCCACTCCCTTCTAGTACTGGTGATGCTATGAAAGGTTTGCAAAAAAAAACAACCAAGCTCAGAGAGCACCAACGACCCCTCAACTGATACCTCCACTCCTTCTGTTCTTGGATCCTGTCCTGTCTCCAGTCTAGGGTTTAATATCCCCCCCCCAAAAAAAAACCACCATTTAAATTGTACAACCATCCCGAATATTCCTTCTGTGATCAAGCAATGGATCCAAAGCACATTCGGGATGACTCATAGAGAAAGGAAAGCTGTCGGTCCATCTGGCCTTTTCAGAAAGATTTATGCTGGAAGTCCAGATACTACAGAGGAAATATTCAGTGATGGTATGGCAGTTGTCGGTGGCGAGACATTATCACACAGATCCGTGAGGAAACGAAAGCCGCTTTAGCGGGAAACCATGCTTTCCAACTGGAAGTACGATACGGGCAGTTCCTTGACCACATGGGGAGACGTCAACTTACAATCCTAGCTGATTTACACCCTGGTTTCCAAACACCAGCATTGGCGATTACCTGGCTGCCCATAATTGCAGCCTCCTCCTCCTACTGTTTATTTCCGAGGCTTTAAAAATAAAAACCCAACATCCTAAATGTGAAGTAAGTTGAGCTGCAAAACAAGCCCAAAACAAGAAAACAGTCCGTTGCCTTCCTGTTGGCTAGGAAAATCAGCCTTTCTGTTTCCAGTAGAAATCCCAAACGTGCTTTTTTTCAACTGGGCTTTCTGGTTTTTCTTTGAAGACGTTTCGCTTCTCATCCAAGAAGCTTCTTCAGCTCTGACTGGGAAGGTGGGGAATGGAAGGATTTATGCTCCTTGCAGACAGCTGGTCATTTGCCTTCTTTTAGAGAGTCGTTGAGGCCACTTGGAGGTTTATCTGTGTCCTCGGGGTCCCCCGAGTGGTGCAAATGGGTGTGGAGCCATCTTGGAACAGCTGAAAGGGCTGCGTTGTGGAGCTGTGCTTTCTGCAGGGTGTTTTCTGCCCTGTGTCTGCTAGGAATATAAATCCTTCCCTTCCTCCACCATCCAGTCAGAGCCGAAGAAGCTTCTTGGATGAGAAGCGAAACGTTTTCAAAGAAAAAACAAGGAGATCCAGTTGCCTCCCGAAAAAGCACTTTTGGGAAAACCGTGACCTGGACGACTGAGAATCTCCAGGGATATTGTTGGTGTCTCTCTCTAACTCACAATCATAATTTCTCCAGGCCTGTTATTGACCTCTAACCCTGTTTAAGATGTACTTCTTTAAGGAGGGGCTCACAAAAACACAAGATTCCTCATCCTGAAGCACTGTTTCCCCCCCTCTCCCTGTTGTTGGATCCTGTGCCTTGTTCAGACCCCAGAAGTTTACTGGCTTACAGCTTATGACTGAGACTCTCCGTAGACATTTCCAAGAGAAATTTCCCTGAGGCCACTCCCCCTTGGGATTGACAAAACTATGCCCTTCACCTCTTACCCCACCACTGACCGTCTTTACCCAGGCTGCCTTCACACAAACCAGACAGGTGGAACAATTTTGGGCCCTGAGTCACATGGAAAAAAAAACCCGCGCTGTGGAAAGATCAACAGTCCCACACCAGCGGGCTAAAGAGCCTCCAATGAGCCACACTAAAAAAAACCACACACACCAAGGTTTTCCGGACCTCAAATTAGACCTCAAATAAAGCCAGGGAAAGGTAAATTATGGTTCCTGGTTGTCCCCTGTCCTCTCCGCTTGTAAAGATCTCTGCATCTTTCATGGAAAAGCAGGAGAGGCTTTCTTCATGGGGGAAAAAATGGCACTCTTGTGAGGTGTAATTAAAAAGCTTAATCAAACTGTTTCTTTGCATCCTTCTGGAAGGAGACTGATGTGGCCAATAACGCTCACCAAAACCCCGGGAAGTAAGAGATAGTTGCAGCGATGGCAAACACCCAAAAGTATCAGTGTAATAATTTGGGAAAGGTACCATGCAGGAAAAAAAAATAATAATAATAATATGTAAATTAGTTTTAGCTACAGCTCCTTTCCCTAACTCAGGTCTCCAGAATAAGGGACCTTGGAGGTCTTCTAGTCCAACCCCTTGCTCAAGCAAAAGACCCTTTACCAGGGGTCTTCAAACTTGGCCCTTTTATGACTTGTGGACTTCAACTCCCAGAATTCCCAGAATTCCTCAGCCAGCATGAGTTGAAGTCCACAAGTCATAAAAGGGCCAAGTTTGAAGACCCCTGCCCTATACCAATTCAGACAAATGGCTGTCCAATCTCTTCTTAAAAACCTCCAACGATGGAGCACTCAATAACCTCTGGAGGCAAGCAGTTCCACTGGTCAATTATTCTATCAGAAAATTTCTCCTTAGTTCTCGGTTGCTTCTCTCCTTGCTTAGTTTCCATCCGTTGCTTCTTGTCCTGCCCTTCAGGTGCTTTGGAGAATAGCTTGACTCCTTATTCTTTGGGGCAGCCCCTGAGAGATTGGAAGACTGCTATCGTGTCACCCCTAGTCCTTCTTTTCATTAAACTAGACATACCCAATTCCTGCAACCGTTCTTCGTGTGTTTCTTTAGCTTAATATTTCCTACACTTTTCCTTAGAGAGGTCATCTACGTACATAAATATCCATCGGCCTATTCCTAAAGTATTTATGTACGTAGATGACCACTTTAAGAAAACCCTCCTTTGTGCTAATAGTAGGAAGGGGAAAAACCTTGACCTCATCACCAAATTTTCCCCCTTCTTTTTGCCTGCCTCCCTTTTCCACCACAGAGGCTCTTGCAAACGAAATATCAACCATGATGGAACCTTAAATATTATTTTAATAATATTATTAAATATTAATTTATTTTAATCTCGAGCTTTCTGTTATTGCAACTCTTGGGTGTCTAACAGTTCTTTTAACTACTTGGAGAGATTCCAGGTCCTGAAACACACCAAACCTACAAGGGGGAACTACATTTGATTTTTAGGGAAGGACCATCTGGAGATTTAGATGTGGGTCAAGAAAAGTTGCTCCTTTGCTAGATGTTGATGTTCCTCATCGCTCAATATGTTCTTTCTTCCATTCAATCTTCTAGAAAGTTGTCTGCACGGGAGAACTGAAGTGGTATCCATACCCTGAGTTGATCCACTGCATCAAAGGTTGCGAGGTGAGTAAGCCAGTCCAGTTCTCTGGGTTTACCACTTACTACAGATCTTGTCTCTCTCTTTGCTCAATACGTTCCACACACTTGCTATTATTGGTTTGTTTTTGCCAACTTCAAACAAAATGCTTCAACAGTGAACAAGTCCCTGAGTTGGGACTCTTTCCCCAACTTTAGTAAGTAGCAACACCTCGCTCATCTTTACTAATCTCCAAAAATAAAGCAGGATCAAACCTGGTTTGCCTTTGGTTGGGGCAAATTTCAGTAAACTGAGCTAGCTGGGATGTTAAAAAAAAGAGAGAGAGAGAAATTCTCAAAGATGACAGTGGTTCCATATTGTTCTCAGGGGTCAAGATCGGCTTGACTAAGACTTTTGTCTTTAACCCATTCTTTTAATCTGTTTGGAAACTTAACATCTACCTGTTGTAAGAGAAGAAACCGCGAAGAAATGCATGCATTTGCTTTCAAAATCAAGAACGTAGACTGATTCCACCCTTTTCTTCCGAAGTGGCTAGCTTTTTCATTTATTTATTTTTTTAATTATGCAAAAGGGAGAGATTCATTAAACAGACAAGGAACTATTCTATTAAGTTTTTGGAATCAAAACTAATTCGAGTTGGGTTATTTATTTTATTTTTGCCTTCCCATTTATCTTCTTCTGTAGTCAGATATAAGCCTCAGAGCAATGGGTGGTGTTCTCTTCTCTCTCCATTTTTTTAAAAAAAAATATTATTATTATTATTATCATCATCTCTTCTCACTTCCCAGCTTCCTGCTTACAGTTACATCATGTTTTTTTCACACTTTTCCCTCGAGTTAAAAATTACCCGCACGTTTTAGTCTCTCCTTAAAGAGCAGAGGCTTCTTACACACAGAAGACGTGGAGGTTTTTTGTTTTTTTTTTAACACAGCGAGCAGAGAAAAAAAAATACTTAAGGTCTATGATTAAAAATTGCCTCACTGGGCCATTAATAGATCGGTGTTTACGTTTTGCGCTTAACTCATCTCCTCGAAAATAGCTTGCTTGTTTGAGGGATACAGGTGTGTGTAGCTCTGGGTCTAAAACATTTTTTTTTTTTCCCCCCCCTGCAAAATTTAATCAAGAATATTTCTCAGTTTAAAGCTGTTAGAAGGGATGGGTTGTTTGTTTTTTGTTGTTGTTGTTTTTTAGGCGAGGATGAGATAAGCTTCCTTAAACAAATTGGAGAAAGGGAGAGGATTATCCCCCCCGAAAAGCACTGCAGAAAAGGAACAAAGGAGCTGAAGGGATGTTTGAGGTCGTTTGGCCAAGCTTCGTTCGCTCAGCGAGGGAAATCTAGACCTAGAAACCTTGCCTATGCAGAAGGATTCCCTCGCTGGAATTTGATGCTGGAATTGATGCTTTAGAGGACAGAGATCCGGTGTCTGTTTAAAGACACCGGATCTCTGTCCTCTAAAGCATCAATTCCAGCATCAAATTTCATTTATTACGAAGAAATTGATTCTGGGATTCAACCCTTCTCAACTCAAGGTCATGGCAGCTAAAGCTTCAGGAGCAACCCAGCCACAGGCTTTGCCCGTATCCATTCCACAACTCTTGTTACAGCGTCTGGTGAGAGTTGCAATCCTCCAGGTTATTGTTCCCCCAAAGATGCTTTTCCAAAAGGCGACTGGACTTTCTTGGGTTTTCATTTTTCTTTTTCCTTTTTCCCTCGAAAACGTTTCGCTTCTCATCCCAGAAGCTTCTTCAGCTCTGAACTGGGCGTAAGACGCTTATGGACGAGAAGGGAAATGCTTCCAAGGGGGAAAAAAAAAAGTCAAGAAAGTCCAGTTGCCATTTGGAAAAGCAAGTTTGGGACTCTTGCTGTGGAGTTTTTCTACAAAGCTGGGAGGCCCCCAACTTTTGGGAGCACCATGGAGGCAAAGTATGGGGGTCAAGGAAAGAGAGGAGTAAGGCATCTCATGCACATTGTGGTGACATCACCTGATGTTGGAGTGACACAATGCCTAGCTTTGTTATGCAAAGCAAAGACGGCTGCACGTTTCAGGGACTAGAGGAGGGGTGTCAAACTCGCAACGTGTCGCGACGTATCGTGAGTTTTTTGCCATTGCCGGCAATGGGGTGGGCGCAGTTTCGCTATGATGCATCCAGCCCATGGGCCGGCAGTTTGACACCCCGAATCAAGAGGGAGACAAGCCAGACGGGCATGACCAAGACAAGAACAAGCGACGTCATGCACATTGGGGCAACATCGTCGAATTCTAGGGTTATACCATCCCACATCTGTTCTGCAAGGATGGCAGGTCGCCACAATCCGGAGCAGCAGGAAGGCAAACAGGAGGGCTTTCCCCAAAGAAGGAGATCTCAAAGTTGTGCGCATTGGGGCGACATTATCACAAGGCAGCATGAGGTGGCCCTGAACTGCACCTGCACACCTGGCAGGAATAGAAGAAGCAGGAAGGCAAACCTTAGGGATCTACCCAGGGAAGGAGCTGATGATGTCGTGCACTTTGGGAGCGACGTCATTGGAAGGCAGCATTACATCATCCTAGTCTCTTCTTAGCTCCTGGCTGGCACGTTGCCAGGCAAAAACTACCCAAAGGACAGGCTTTCCCTAGAAAAAAAAAAGATGTCCTCACCTTTGGTGGCGACATCATTAGAATGCGGCATTACGTCGCCCTTGGCACTCTGCCAGGCCAAAAGCCCCAAAGCCAAGGCTTTCCCCACATAGAAAAGAATGATGTCGCCCTGTTTGGCCTGGCAGAGTGCCAAGGACGATGTAATGTTGCATTCCAATGACATCGCCTCTAAAGAGGGCGACATCAGCTTTTCTTTCTAGGGCAAGCCTTGGCTTTTATGCTTTTGCCTTGGCACAGTGCCAAGGACGATGTAATGCTGCATTCCAATGACGTCGCCTCCAAAGAGGGCGACATCACGTTTTATTTCTAGGGTAAGCCCTGGCTTTGGGGCTTTTGCCTTGGCACAGTGCCAAGGATGATGTAATGCTCCATTCCAATGACGTCGCCGCTAAAGAGGGCGACATCACCTTTTATTTCTAGGGTAAGCGCTGGCTTTGGGGCTTTTGCCTTGGCACAGTGCCAATGACGATGTAATGCTGCATTCCAATGACGTCGCCGCTAAAGAGGGCGACATCACCTTTTATTTCTAGGGTAAGCGTTGGCTTTGGGGCTTTTGCCTTGGCACAATGCCAAGGATGATGTAATGCTCCATTCCAATGACATCGCCTCCAAAGAGGGTGACATCACCTTTTATTTCTAGGGTAAGCCCTGGCTTTGGGGCTTTTGCCTTGGCACAGTGCCAAGGATGATGTAATGCTGCATTCCAATGATGTCACCACCAAAGAGGGCAACATCACCTTTTATTTCTAGGGCAAGCCTTGGCTTTTATGCTTTTGCCTTGGCAGAGTGCCAAGGATGATGTAATGCTGCATTCCAATGACGTCGCCTCTAAAGAGGGCGACATCACCTTTTATTTCTAGGGCAAGCCTTGGCTTTTATGCTTTTGCCTTGGCAGAGTGCCAAGGATGATGTAATGCTGCATTCCAATGACGTCGCCTCTAAAGAGGGCGACATCACCTTTTATTTCTAGGGCAAGCCTTGGCTTTTATGCTTTTGCCTTGGCAGAGTGCCAAGGATGATGTAATGCTGCATTCCAATGACGTCGCCTCTAAAGAGGGCGACATCACCTTTTATTTCTAGGGCAAGCCTTGGCTTTTATGCTTTTGCCTTGGCAGAGTGCCAAGGATGATGTAATGCTGTATTCCAATGACGTCGCCTCTAAAGAAGGCGACATCACCTTTTATTTCTAGGGTAAGCCTTGGCTTTGGGGCTTTTGCCTTGGCACAGTGCCAAGGACGATGTAATGCTCCATTCCAATGTCGTTGCCGCTAAAGAAGGCGACATCACCTTTTATTTCTAGGGTAAGCCCTGGCTTTGGGGCTTTTGCCTTGGCACAGTGCCAAGGACGATGTAATGCTGCATTCCAATGACGTCGCCTCTAAAGAGGGCGACATCACCTTTTACTTCTGGGGCTTTGGGGTTGGCAGAGTGCCAAGGGTGATGTAATCCTGCATTCCAATGACATCGACTTTGGAACAACCCTGTTTTTTTGGAAAATTAACTATATTAACTGGATTTTTAAAAGATGAACGAAAACAAACAAATATGGTGCAATAGATCTTTTAGTTTATTTTATAGACCACAATGCTAATCACATATAGACACAAATACAAACATAGAGATCTTACAACTTGGTTTAATATTCGGAGTAGCTCTGCAAACTTGGCCACTTTAAGACTTGTGGACTTCAACTCCCAGAATGCCCTAGCTAGAATGGCTGGCTGATGAATTCTAGTAGTTGAAGTCCACAAGTCTTAAAGGGGCTAAGTTTGGAACTCGCTGATCTTAACAGATAAATGGCTAAGCAAACAATTATTGTAGAAAGAAAAGTTTACCTTTGACTCTGGAATTGCAGACAGAATTGAAACAAGATAAATAGGAAGTCTTACCCTAGGACTAACGTACCCCCACACAAGTCTACTGCCAGACATTATTCAATAAATAAATTAAATAAATCATTAATAACAGGGTAACTCTAGGCCAGGGGTCTTCAAACTTGGCCCTTTTATGACTTGTGGACTTCAACTCCCAGAATTCCTCAGCCAGGCTTGCTGGCTGAGGAATTCTGGGAGTTGAAGTCCACAAGTCATGAAAGGGCCAAGTTTGAAGACCCCTGTTCTAGTCCAACCCCCTGCTCAGGCATGGAACCCTATACCAGGGGTCTTCAAACTTGTCCCTTTTATGACTTGTGGACTTCAACTCCCAGAATTCCTCAACTAGGCCCGCTGGCTGAGGAATTCTGGGAGTTGAAGTCCACAAGTCATGAAAGGGCCAAGTTTGAAGACCCTTGCTCTAGGCAGCTTAACTGGAACAGTTCTGGATTGTCCACTAATAAGATTCATTTCTCTTCCTTCTCATTCTCCAGAGTCTTCACGGCGGGCAATTGTAGCCGATTCCCAATGTCCACTTAACAAGGAAGTGGAGATTGTCCTCATCTTTTTTCTTTTCTTTTCTTTTCTTTTCCAGCCTTTTGGGGGAGACAATTATTGTGATCCAGTCAACAACCGAGCTTTTTGCAACTACGATGATGGAGATTGTTGCGTGTCAACGGTGAAGACCAGGAAGGTACGATGGCCTTCTTGCCATCCTGGGATCAGTCCAAGTGGTGTAATCTTTCAATTGCAATTGCTGTTTTTCCGTTTGCAATTCAAACACCGGAAACTGGGGGCTCTGTTAACAGGAAGACTTCCCGTCGTATAGCCTTTGTGTAGATTCTCCTGTAATAAAAACAGAGGGGAGAAGAGACAAATTAGAGATTCTTAAGAAGGCAGGCAAACAAGCTTTAATTTTTAACTGAAACACACTAGATTTGCTCCAGTATGTCTAGTCTAATAAAGAGAAGGATTAGGGGGTGACAAAATAGCACTCTTCCAATACCTCAGGGGTTGCCCCAAAGAAGAGGGAGTCAAGCTGTTCTCCAAAGCAGGACAAGAAGGCAGGACAAGAAGCAACAGATGGAAACTTAAAAACTTCCAGTGTTGGGAGCATTCACCACTTCTGGAGGCAAAGGTTGTTTCACTGATTAATTGTTCTAAGGGTCAGGAAATTTCTCCTTAGTTCTAGGTTGCTTTGAATGCTTTGAGCTTCCATCAAATTCTGGGTGGAAGAGAAACTGTCAGGCTAGGAAGACAGACTTGGCCCATCCCTTTCTTTGCGTAACTTGGGTGTCAAGCGAATGTTGCAGAGGAGCAGGTGGATGCATGCACGGGGAGTGGCTGGGGGTGTGTGTGGAAGTGTATCTATAAATACCTTGTCTATTTCCAGAATCCCCTGTGGATGTCACAGGAGAAACTGGTAGATGTTTTTATTTTCTCTTTAAATTGCCCTAGAAGGAACAAGTTGGGGGGGTGTCAGTAGGGATAGATTGCACGTCCTGAATTTTAAAAAAAAAAGGTGAACAGGTTGTGGTATCGGCCAGCAAGGGAGGGGAATTAAGCCATTAACTCTGGCTTTGCAGATGGGAAAAGACACTGGGGAGTTTGCTCCTCACCTCCCCATTGTCACCTCCGTCCCCACCCTTTCCTGATGCAATCTGTCGAAATTGGCTCCCTTCTGCTGAAGCAACCCTTGATAAACTTTGAACAACCCCTGGCTGGGTTACTAAGAATGTGTTTTACCCGGAGCAGCCTCTGGAGATGTCTGAGGAGGCATCTCACCAGGCGTCCAAGTTGAGTTCCCAGCCTCCTTCTGGAGGAGAGCCAAGGTATTATTTCCAGGAACGTGGCCTGAAATTCAGCTTACCTCCTAAAAGTGTTCCGAGCCTGCTGTCCATGGGCCAACTGCAGCTGGTGCGAATAAAGTCAACACACGTCCCTCTTGTCGCCACCTGTGTAAAAAAGAAAGAAAGAAAGAAAAGAATGTTGAGATTCTAGAAAGAGGAAAAAAAGCAGCAAAGATGATGAGGGGATGGGAGGTTATAACGTATAAAGAACAGTTGCTGGAACTGGGTACGTCTAGGGCAGGGGTCTTCCAACCTGGCCCTTTTATGACTTGTGGACTTCAACTCCCAGAATTCCTCAGCCAGCGTGCCTGGCTGAGGAATACTGGGAGTTGAAGTCCACATGTCATAAAAGGGCCACGTTGGAAGAACCCTGGTCTAGTACAATGAAAAGAAGGACTAGGGGTGACATGATAGCAATGTTCAAATATCTAAGGGGTTGCCAAAAAGAAGAAGGGGGTCAACCTATTCTCAAGAAGCAATGGATGGAAACTAATCAAGGAGAGAACCAACCTGGAACTAAGGAGAGGGGGAGAGAGAGAGAGAGAGAGAGAGACATGAATGAGAGAAGGATGGAGGAGAGTCCAGAAATAAAATAATCCCAGTTACCCCACGCTCTCTTTCCTGCCTGAGCAGTGGGTTGGAGGAGAAGACCTCCAAGGTCCCGTCCAACTCTGTTATCCTGTTCTTCTGTTACAGGTCATCCCGTTCCCCATGTCTTGCGACCTGCAGGGAGAATGTGCCTGTTTAGATCCCAATGCTGAAGAGCACAATCAGCGGGACCAACGTGGCTTCAACTTCACCTAAGGCCACGTGCTGAGAGGCACAGCCAGATGGAGAGAGAGAGAGAGAGAGAGAGTCCTTCCCCGCCAGCCGCAGGCAAGGAGACGCGCCATCCCGCCTCTCGGTTTTTATCAGTATTATTTCCTAACAAGCTGCTCAAACTCTGAACCCTTCCCCCCCCCCCCGTGACGTTTCTGCGCCAGGGACCTTTAGACTTTCAACCGGTTCTGCCTTCCATTCTCTTTGCCCGTGGAAAGACCCGGAACTCTCTGGCAGAGAGGAAAGGGTGGCGAGCCGGATACTTGTATTAATTGTACCTTAACTCGCGAAAAACAAGCAAGACCGCAAGAAATGGACTTATCCAGGGGCGGGCTGGGGTTGGGGAAGAAGAAAGCATGCGTTACTCAATACCGCGTCCATCTCCTCGGAATTGTGTCACTGGTTTTTAGATTTGGTTTTGTACGTCTTTGGGGTCAACCGTTCAGTTTTCCGCTTTCCGGATCCAGATTACGGCAAGAAACAAGCCATATTATCAATGTATACCTAATATTTATAGAGAGGAACTAGGGGAGGGAGGAAGAGGAACAGAAAGAGCATGAGAGAGAGAGAGAGAGAAAGAGAGAAAGAAAGAGGGTTTGTTTTTGGGAAGAGGAAGGAGCTCAACCTTGGTGCCCTCAGCAAAATGTTCGCCGCCCTCAAGCCTTTTTTTTTCCAGAGAAGACTGGATCTCTTTGGCCAAGCCAAGCTCCTCTTGGTCTGAACGTGGATCCCCTCTCTTACGTCGAGAGAGGTCGTTGCAACCACCGGAGAGCAGCCTTCTCAAGACCTGGCCAGCTCTTGTGGAAGGACACACCTGTGGTCAGAGGGCTGAGCACCAGGAGGGCGAAAGCTGCTACGTGCTCCCCGGGAACCGAGGAGAAGGTGACAAAGAGGGTCAACCAAATCTCCAATCCGCCGTGCTGCTAATTCTGCTGCTGCTAGATTTTTCTCAGTCAACCAAATTTCCCCTTCCCGTTTCAGGAACAGGGTGACGTTCAACCTTCCAAACAACCAGACAGTCTGCCTTAAAATTGCTTTATCGACTGCCTGCCTTTCCAAATCCTCCTCGGCTGTTTGCCTCCCCTTTGTGTGTTGTGCATGTGTGTGTGTGTGTGTTTCTTCACTGGGGAAGAAACAGGGGCATCCCCCAACCTGAAGAGCTTTTCTTCCCCAGAAGGAAGATTCAGTAGACATGAGGGCCAAGGGACAACCTATTCCTACTCAGTGACAGACAGTTCCCCCTACCTGTTTCTTGGCCCATATTTCATCTCTTTGGATCAGGGCTGTCCACCCTTGGTGACTTTAAGACTTGTAGACCTCAACTCCCAGATTTCCTCAGCCAGTCTGGAATGCTGGGAGTTGAAGTCCACAAGTCTTAAAAGTCACCAAGGTTGGACAGCCCTGGTTTAATTCCTTTCCTCTCTTTAGCTTTAAAAATAACATTTAATTTTTTTAAAAAAAAAAAGTCCCTGAGACAGCACTATAAGTGATGGATGGAAGGAGGGAGGGAGGGACCATGCTTAAGGAGAAATGAGGACTTTCTGCCAACTTTCCAGCTGAAGGGACCCCCATATATCAGTATTAATTATTTCATGGAAAATTCCATTTTGCAAAAAAAAAAAAGAACCACCAACCAGGGGGGAGTTGAAGGGGACCATCTTTGCAGTCTAACCCCCTCCCATTTTGTCCCCTTTGGGGATCAGTCCTGGAGGACTGAGTCCTTATTCTCTGACTATCTCCCTCTTCTGCTGGAGCTTCAAGTTCTGGATACAGAAACTTCCTCTCCTTCAACCTCTCGCTGTAGGTTGAATCTGGAAGGTGACCACAATTCCCCCTCGGCTGTGGTTAAAAGAGAGGAGCCAACCCTTCCGTGGCCCAGGCATGGACCAGGAGGCACAATTTAGCACATTGTGACTCGAGGGTTGCTTGTTACACAGAACAGCTCCATTGCCACGGTCTGGATGCCATTCGGGTGAGAACAAACCACAATCTCGGCGCTCCAGAGGAGCGTTTAATCCCTGGGAGGAGAGAGAACTAGGGCGAGCTGAGTTTGGGGAAAGAGTTAGTGTCTTTGGAAACCCTTCAGGTTAAGCTGACATTTGCAGTTTGGGGTTGAGATGCTTTTTTTTTTTTAGCTTGCCAACGTAAAATCCCGGAGATCTTTCCATCCCAAACTTTCACAATAACCTTGTTAGATCCTCCCCCCAGCCTTCCTGGCTGCCAGCGTGTTGCCTGGGATGGCTAGAACTTGGATCCCCCTAGTTTCTGGAAAAAATGCAACTAGTTTAACTGGCTGAGTGGGTCCCCAAAGTGCTTTTTTTCAAGAGGCAACTGGACTTGGTTTTTCCAAGACCTTTCGCTTCTCATCCAAGAAGCTTCCTCGGCTCTTCTTCAGAACTGAAGAAGCTTCTTGGATGAGAAGTGAAACGTCTTCGAGGAAAAACCGAGGAAGTCCAGTTGCCGCTTGAAAAAGGACCTTTGGGAGAACCATGACCTGGATGATGGAGAATCTCCATAAACATTTGGACGAGTGGGTCTTGTGTCACCATTGATGGATTTAGGACATTCTGGTGGGACCAGAAACCATGGACCTTTGTTCAAGTTATTGTAGCATAACATCCATGTACCCTGATCTTCCCGGAATTTTTGGAGAAAGGGGCATAGGGCGATTTTGAAGGATCTTTAGGAGCGCCTATGGAGATTCTCCGTCATCCAGGTCAGGGTTGTCCCAAAGGTGCTTTCTCAAAAGACAACTGGACTTGCTTTGCTTTTTCATTGAAGACGTTTCTCTTCTCATTAGTTTAGAACTGATGAAGATGAGAAACGAAATGTCTTCTTCTTCCTTAAAGAAAACAACAACAACAGTTCAGCTGCCTTTCAAAAAAGCACAATCTTCAGGAGCATCTATAATAATAATAATAATAATAAAGTTGGAAGGGATCTTGGAGGTCATCGAGTCCAACCCCCTGCTCAGGCAGGAAACCCTATACCATTTCGGACAAATGGCTGTCCAGTCTCTTCTTAAAAACTTCCAGTGTTGGAGCATTCACCGCTTCTGGAGGCAGGTTGTTCCACTGGTTAATGGTTCTAACTGTCAGGAAGTTTCTCCTCAGTTCTAGGTTGCTTCTCTCCTTTATCAGTTTCCGTCCATTACTTCTTGTCCTGCCCTCAGGCGCCTTGGAGAATAGCTTGACTCCCTCTTCTTTGTGGCAACCCCTGAGATATTGGAATCTAGGTTAAATCAAGAGCTGAGATGCTACGGGGAAAAAAAAAAAAGCTTAATCTTTTTCTACCCCTCTTTTTTATCCCCTCATCTTTAAATTGGGAGGTTTGTCTCTTGCATGTCTCTTAAAACTATTCTGCCCAAGTCTTCCCTGTAGGATTAATTCTACAGGGGTTGTCTCTCTCCACCCCCCCTATAATTCTATTGTGCACAATGGAAAGCACTGTTTAACAAGGTGAATCAATAGCTAAAATCACCCAGGAGCAATGAAATGAGTTATGCCATGCAGAGGTTTTGGGGGGAGGGGGTGTCTTACGTTTCTCGTGACCTGACACAAATCAATCGCTAAAGTTAAGTGTAAACCCTTCTTGTTAGCCAAGGTGGAAAATGGCCCTAGGGAGACAGGATTTGTTTTTCTAGCTCCAGCCATAGCATCTGCGTAGAGTTATTCCGTTTCTTAGACCCAAATCAGAGGGGTGTTTTTTTTTTTGCAGGATGTTATGCATTAAATGGCAAAAGAATAGTGAGCCTGGGGTAATTTGTTTCAGGGGACAAGTAACTCCTGGAAGAATTAGATCTCTTAGATCCCTTTTGCCCATGGCTAAAAGAAAGGATGCTTTGAAGGCGTTTCCCCATTTCTTCCGTCTCTGTCGAAAAATTCAGGTTGGGGAACTGCCCTCCTCCTCCTCCTCCTCCTCCCTCCCCCCCCACCCGAGGTCCATCTCAGCCTAAGAGGGTCCTTTGGAAGCAGGCTTCAGCTACCTCTGTCATGGTGTCCTTTGGTTATATTTGTCGGTTCATTTTAGGTTTTACCTGTGTTTCATTTTCATTTGGAAGGAAGGAAGAAGAGGAGGGGAGACGGTTTAAGGTTGGGGGCTTCAGGGTTTTTGTTTTTTTTTTCTTTGCCTACAAATTTGCAACTGCAACTGATTTGAGGAACATCTGAAGGAGAGAAAAAGATCCATCAATGTTTGTCCGGCACAAATGGGTTGGTGCTGGGCCAAGACAGGATGGATGAGAAATATCAGATCTGCTGCGTGTTTTAAATGAAACGTTCATATCTGCCAGCTGGGGAAAAAAGAAAAAAAAAGAAAAAAAAAGGATGGACAACCTGAATTCCTCCAGATGTTGCTGGCCTACAACTACCACCATTCCTTGTCATTGACCACGCCGGCTGCTCAGAGTTGTAGGTCATCTCCATCTGCAAGGCTCTTCAGAGGTCCCCGGGTACCTAAATGGAAGTAGGTAGATGGAACGGGCTTGCAAGTTAAGCGTCTGTGGGGGGGGGGGTGTCAACGTTTCATGGCCTCCAAAGTGCAGCACTCTCTAAAATTACACAAGCTTTGCAATGTGATGGAAGCTGTGTGTTGCACGCCCCCAGGGAAGTTATGGAAGCAAGTCTGAGAAGGTGGCGAAGACCCAACCCATGATGGAATTTCTTTCTTTCCTTCCTTCCTTCCTTCCTTCCTTCCATTGTTGGTTAGGTAACTAGGGTTACTTTCCTTAGCAACTGGTATCCCGTGTCTTGTGAATGTGGGTGGAATAGATGCTTTTTAAAACATTTAAAACATTTGTACCTTCTCCTCCCCATATTTGTTATGGACTGTATATATATGTTTATCAGTATTTCACAGATAGTCCAACTGCAGAGGTAATTTTTTTTTTTTTTTTTAAAAAGAGAAGTCTACAAAGCATAACTAAGATCACCCCATTGTAATCGTTACCCAAGATAGTGTCAAACCTTCATCACCATGATCACGGAGGAGAAGTGGCGTCCAAGGACCACTTCTAAGGACCTGTGATTTACCCAAAGAAGTAGCTTAGAAAGCTCTCATCTAAGCCCTGGGGTTGGGGACCATCACGGATGAGAAGTGGAGCCCAAGGCATCGGAGGACCTGTGGTCTACTCAAAGAAGTAGCTTAGAAAGCTCTCGTCTAGCCCTGGAGTTGGGGACCATCACGGATGGAGATGCGCAAAAGGGTCAACTCAAAGAGGCTTGTTGAGGTCCTCCTCAAAGACCTCTTAATCATGAAAAGCATCTTCCTGATGCTTCAACCATGGGACTTCGTGGCTGAAGAACCTGAGTCAGCTTTGGGATGGACAACAGAGAGGTTAAGTCTGGGCCAAACTCATGCCAGGAAGCCAAGCCATCCTCTAAAGAAAGTACTAGTGTGCAGTTGACGGTGGCCAACAACCCTCTCATCATCAGGACTAGCTCCCTCTTGCCTGTAAAGACCAAAGGTGCTGATGAGAGCTTTCTTCTCCACCCTTTTCTCCCTGGGAGGAAGGACCCATGGCAGGAAAGAATGAGGTTTCGTTTCCTGTCCCATGTGCCCATAGCAACATCGCTCCCCTTTCTTGGAGGCCAATGAAAGATGTTTCCTGACCACCATTTCCTCAAGGGCTCAGTTAGGTCTCCACCCAGGCTAGTTGGCCACCGATCCGGTGTTTTTTTTTTCTTCTTCATCCTGTCTTCTGCCTAGTTGAACATTTTCAGCACGGCCTCCGCCGTTGCTGAAAATGGAGGGTGGTGAGTTCAAAAGGAGGTGATTTTTTTTTTTTAAATCTCTACCAGCAATTAGAGGAAGACAAGCGAGGAGAAACGGGACACTGCTTGTCCCGAAATGTCCTTTTTGACAGCAATGTCAGAGGGAGGGAGACTGACTTCTTTTAGAGCACACACACACACACACATGCACACACACACACACACAAGGGGAACACAAAGAGAGAAGGGAGACCTCATTTTTTCCCCCTTTGGTTGCTAAATTCAAGACAAAGGGGTTAGGTAAGAGGATACACAGGCCAACCCAACAGAACCCTCTTCTAGTGAAATATATATCTATATATGTATAATACGTGTACTACCAAGCATTCCTTCATATGGATATTACCCTATTGATAAAGGAGAATATTTGTAGCTCAGGGTTGACATGAGGGATCCTGGGTATTCTCTGAGCTTGGTTGTTCTCTTGCAGATGTTTCACTACCCAACTAGGTAACATCATCATTGCTGGAAGCGAGTGGAGCTTGCAGGGAGGAGGAGGAAGAGGAAGAGGAAGAGGAGGGGGACTGTGGGGTCCTTGGTGCTCTCTGAGCTTGATGGTTTTCTTGCAGACGTTTCATGATCGAACTAGGTAACGTCATCAGTGCTAGAAGCGAGTGGGGTTTGCACTGATGATGTTACCTATTGGAGTCATGAAAGGTCTGCAAGAAAACAACCAAGTTCAGAGAGCACCAAGGACCCCACAGTTCTCCTCCTCCTCCTCCTCTTCCTCTCTGCAAGCCTCACCCCCTTCTAGTACTGATGATGTTACCTAGTTGGGTCATGAAACGTCTGCCAGAAAACCACCAAGCTCAGAGAGCACCAAGGACCTCTTATTACCCTATTGTATCTTTTTTATTATTATTATTATTTATTTCTGTTATAGTTAAGATGGTTACTGTTGGACTTTCAGTTACAAAAGTTGTGTTCCACCACACTCCATGCCAGCATCAACCGATGCGCTTCAAATCTCCCATAACCTTCATAAGATTTTTACTGGTCTACTGTATTAAACAAAAGGAGAGAAAGGGAGAGAAAGGGATGGAAAGGAAGAAGAGATAGGCAAAGCGAAAAAAAGAAAAAGAAAAAAAAAGAAAGAAAGAAAGAAAGAAAAAGAAAAGAAACCACAGTTTAAATCTTACATCTGTACCTCACGCCTGTAAAGTTTGCTGCTCCGGTTTGTTGGGGGTTCACCCCCCCTTTTTTAAAAAAAAAAGAAAAAAAGATGTTTTGTTGCTGCATTCATTTGTTTTTAACAAATCTAATTTAAATCTTCAAGCAATATATAAAGATGTAAATAGTAAAAAAAAAAAAAGCTTATTTATTAAGATGGTCATTTTTAAAAATTATATTTACACAACGGTTCATCTAATTTATTATTATAATTATTGTTATTGTTTAATACAGGTTCCGGGGTCGGGAGGTTTGATCCTAAAGTTGTGTCTATATTCTGTTCAGGTTGTCTTTCTAATTTTTAATCCGGTCTGGTATTTTTTTAAAAATAAGTTCCTCCCCTCCTTTTATATTTTATTTTTTAAAAAAAGTAACTGGCTATTTTTTTGATTTGTTAAAAAAAAATTACTGTCGATATATATCGGAACTATTTTTCCCATTGTCTCTTCCTGTATGTTAAAGTTCTATATTATATAAATATAATACCTTGTATGCACCCATACCCAACAGTGTGTGGTTTTGTATATAATATCCTACACATCGTTTGGCTCACCTTGATGATTTTTTTTCGGAGACAACAATGACTCCAACACAATGATATACACTTCTATTAAAAAGATCTGTACTGGACATCATATTATTATTATTATTATTATTATTACAATGTCTGCATCTTTGGATTATTTTGGCTCCTCGCAATGAGTTGGGTCAACCGTCGTGGGCCGGATAGGGACAGCCAAAGGGTTGGATGTGGCCATGGGCTACAGAATGCCCAGATCTGATCTAGGATCTCCTACTTAAGCAAGGGGTTGGACTAGAAGACCTCTAAGGTCCCTTCCAACCCTATTTATTGCAAGTAGTCCTCAACTTAACAAGTTCCTTTAGTGACCATTTGAAGTTAGAATAGAATAAAATGAAATTCAATGGTGAAAAAAGTAAGGTTCTACATTTAGGCAAGAAAAACCAAATGTACAGGTATAGTACAGGGGGTACCTTGCTCAATAATAGTAATTGTGAGAGGGATCTCGGAGTCCTAGTGGACAATCACTTAGATATGAGCCAGCCGTGTGCTGCAGCTGCCAAAAAAGCCAACACAGTGCTGGGCTGCATTAACAGAGGGATAGAATCAAGATCACGTGAAGTATTAATACCACTTTACAATGCCTTGGTAAGGCCACACTTGGAATACTGCATCCAGTTTTGGTCACCACGATGTAAAAAAGATGCTGAGACTCTAGAAAGAGTACAGAGAAGAGCAACAAAGATGATTAGGGGACTGGAGGCTAAAACATATAAGGAACGGTTGCTGGAATTGGGTATGTCTAGTTTAACGAAGAGAAGGACGAGGAGGGACATGATAGCAATGTTCCAGTATCTCAGGGGCTGCCCCAAAGGAGAGGGAGTCAAGCTATTCTCCAAAGCGCCAGAAGGCAGGACAAGAAGCAACGGATGGAAACTAGTCAAGGAGAGAAGCAACCTGGAACTAAGGAGAAACTTCCTGACAGTTAGAACAATTAACCAGTGGAACAACCTGCCTCTAGAAGCGGTGAATGCTCCAACACTGGAAGTTTTTAAGAAGAGACTGGACATCCATTTGTCCAAAATGGTGTAGGGTTTCCTGCCTGAGCAGGGAGTTGGACTCGATGACCTCCAAGGTCCCTTCCAACTTTATTATTATTATTAGAGCTGGAAGGGACCTTGGAGGTCTTCTAGTCTAGTGCAGCCCCCTGCTCAAGCAGCGGAACCTATACCGTCTCAGACAGGTGAATGTCCAGTCTCTAACAACTTAGGACTTAGGAGCCCCGTGGTCCCGTGATCAAAATTCAGCCGCTTGGCAACTGACTCATGTTTACGACGGTTGCAATGTCCTGCGATTCCGCTTTTACGACCTTCCGGCAAGCAAAGTCAATGGGGAAGCCAATTCAACTATTTTTTAAAAAGAAAACAAGGGAGGGCTGAGAGAGAGAAGGCACAGCGCCCCTATCTGGAGGACTACAACTGAGAACTGTCCTTAATTAATTAGCTAGAATTAAAACCTTGCCCGTTTTAAAAGCATCCCGTTGCTGGGGAATAAGCTGGAATAAGTGGACCATACTGTAAAGACTCCGAATTCTCTCTCAACTTTAATCCCCGCGGATTTTGATGGATTAATCTCGCCTGCTAAACACATCAGTGGCCCTGACTTATAAATCAGGAAAATCGGGGTGGAGGGGGAGAAAACGGGGGGCGGGGAGGGAGAAATATCCCCAGTATCACGACACCAAAGTTTATGACTGTATGAATCTGGCTGAAATCCCTCTCGTTCTGTCTCAGCGAGAGTTGCCATCTTATTCCTGCAAATGGAAATATACATATGCTCTAAAATAGCTCTGCAGTGCCAAAGAGAAGAAAGAAAACATTGAAGGCTAAAGGGAATCCCTTGCCAGTCCCCCCACCCCCCCAAAAAAAAACTTTCCAAGCTTCAGAGTTTCCAGTCCGGTCACAAAGAAACCTCAACATCTGACTTTTGACGTCTGGGTTGCCTAAGGAAAATTCTCAAATATGAGAAACATTTACCGAGTTTGGAGAACTCCCCCCCCCCTTCGCGGCCTTTGCCTCAAAGGGATGCCTTTTTGAAACAGGATCTCTGGAGGATACCCACAGACTCTGGGTTGGCTGTTAAGCCGGAGCATTTGGGATGGAAAACAAGAATTAAACCTTTTTATGAACCATTTGCCAAGAGGCCAAGGGGAAAGCAGACAGTTTGGGTTTATGATTCAGGATGGAGAACCTGCCAAACTGCGTTGGCTCAACTCCTATTCCTATTCCGGGGCTTTCAGTTACAGATAGTCTTTGACATAGGATCACAGTTGAGCCCAACAGCAAGCTAGAACTAAGGAGAAATTTCCTGACAGGAAGAACAATCAACCAGTGGAACAGCTTGCCTTCTGAAGTCGTGGGTGTGCGAACACTGGGAGTTTTTAAGAAGAGATTGGACAACCATTTGTCTGAAATGGTATAGGGTTAGGGTTGAGCAAGGGGTTGGACTAGAAGACCTCCAAAGTCCCTTCCAACGTTGTTATTCTGTTATTTCTGTTGCTAAGTGAGACATTGGTTGAGTTTTGCAGAATAGAGAATAGAGAAGAATGGAATAGAGAAGAATGGAATAGAGAAGAATGGAATAGAGAAGAATGGAATAGAATAGAATAGAATAGAATAGAATAGAATAGAATAGAATAGAATAGAATAGAATAGAATAGAATAGAATAGAATAGAATAGAATAGAATAGAATAGAATAGAATATGGAATATGGAGAGTAGAGTAGAGTAGAGTAGAGTAGAGTAGAGTAGAGTAGAGTAGAGTAGAAAATGGAATGGAATGGAATGGAATGGAATGGAATAGAATAGAATAGAATAGAATAGAATAGAATAGAATAGAATAGAATAGAATAGAATAGAATAGAATAGAATAGAATAGAATAGAATAGAATAGAATAGAATAGAATATGGAATATGGAGAATAGAGTAGAGTAGAGTAGAGTAGAGTAGAGTAGAGTAGAGTAGAGTAGAGTAGAGTAGAGTAGAGTAGAATAGAGTAGAGTAGAAAATGGAATGGAATGGAATAGAATAGAATAGAATAGAATAGAATAGAATAGAATAGAATAGAATAGAATAGAATAGAATAGAATAGAATAGAATAGAATAGAATGACAGAGTTGGAAGGGACCTTGGAGGTCTTCTAGTCCAACCCTTGCTCAAGCAGACCCCATACCGTCTCAGACAAGTGACTGTCCAGTCTCTTCTTAAAAACCTCCAGTGATGGAGTGACCACGATTTCTGAAGGCCAGCTGTTCCTCGGGTTAATTGTCCTCACTGTTGGGAAGATTATACACCTTGCAATATAAAGGCTAGTTGCAAGATTACTTGGGAACTATGCTTTTTCGGACACCCAGTATTAACCGGAATCCTGGGAAAGCTGGATTTCCCAGGTTTCCTTGCAGCCATGGGACACACATTTGGCGATAACAGTTTGTAGAGTTGCTCCCCTCGTTCTCCCACTGCTGAAAAACAAGCAGTTAAATTTGGAGATCCAATCTGGATCAGCCACCGGGACCAGAGGTTTTTGTCTTCCGGGCTTGATTTCACATCAGCTTCTAAATTTTTTAGAAGTTGATGTGAACTCAGGAGCTCAAGAAGTGAGCGAATAGGAAAACAACTAAGTTGAGTAACTCACCCGGTAACGTCTGTCCACTGGCCACCTGCAGATTCTCTCTGTAGAAATTTCCGTGTTGCAACCAACGTCTTCTCTCCTTCCATGCTTTTCTTCAACCAGCATTCCCAGCATCCCCAGCCAGAAGGGGTATAGGTTTTGAAATCCAGGAGATGCTGTCTCAGCACTTGGGAAGGAATCCAGCAAAAATCCTGCAAAGACCAAAAAAAAAAAAAAAAAATGGCTTAAGAAGGGTGCATAAAACCTCAGATCGGCTGTGTTCGCACAACATGCTAGCATAAGCTAAAACAGGTTTGAATATTTGCGTGAGGGGAACACAACTCTTCTGTTACAGTCATCTGAACGAAAACATCACACAACGAGCCCTGAACTTATTTGGATCCTGGGTCAAAACCAATGGCTTTAAAGCAGTACGGCCCTCTACAAATTTGCCTTGCACAATGAGGCACTTTTACTCACACATGAAAGAGTAACACACACACACACACACACACACACACACACACACACACACACACACCTAACTTACCAAGAGGTAACCTGGTTATTTTTTTTTTTTTTGCAAGATGGATGGAGACAAAGGAAAGTGAAAAGAAACATTGAGAAATCTAAGGATCTCCCCCCTGCTTGGATTTCAATGGCGAGAAAGGTCTCTTTGAGAAGAACACCCAAGAGGAATTAGAAAATGGAGGGGGGTCCTCCCCCTGCCACCACCCCCCCCACATTCCAGATGGGCTTGGGTTTTTATTTTCCCAAGAGAAAACCCACAGACGGGCTGATTCGGTGGCCTCGCACGCGTTTCCAAGCATTCATAACTTTTCAAAGCACATTTCCATATAAATGCCCGCACGAATTTCTCCCAGCGCCAGCAAAGGAGATGCCAGCACTTAAAAGAGGAGAAAAAAGTGGGTATAACCCCCCTCACACACACACACAGACACACAGACACACACACACACTTCTATCAATCAAGAGGTGGCAAAATCTTTGGAGAATTTCCTCCGCGCATTAAAATGAGCATGTTTCCTTTGCCAGTTGGGCCCACAATATTTGCCCAAGTCATCGCTCCATCTTGTTTTAGGTCCCTTCCGTGGATGCTTTTTATGTAAAGAACGGTTGCTGGAATTGGGTATGTCTAGTTTAATGAAAAGGAGGACTAGGGGTGACATGACAGCGGTCTTCCAATATTTGAGGGGCTGCCCCAAAGATGAGGGGGGTCAAGCTATTCTCCAAAGTGCCTGAAGGCAGGACAAGAAGCAACGGATGGGAACTAATCAAGGAGAGAAGCAACCGAGAACTAAGGAGAAACTTCCTGACAGTGAGAACAATTAATCAACGGAATAGCTTCCCTCCAGAAGTTGTGGGTGCTCTGGAGGTTTTTAAGAAGAGACTGGACAACCAATTGTCTGAAATGGTATAGGGTTTCCTACCTGAGCGGTGGGTTGGACTAGAAGACCTCCAAGGTCCCTTCTGTTATCTAAGGGTCTTTATTACCATTATCTTTCTGCTTGGTCTTATTACTATTATATCAAGCTTAATAAGAGATTGGACAGCCATTTGTCCAAGGAAGGTCCCTTCCAACTCTGTTATTCTGCTTTTTATACTTTGGGTTGGACAGATGTCTGACAGCTTTGACCTAAATAACTTTTATTCCTCTAATAGTTGGCCTTATAGTTTTGAGGAACAGGCTTTATTTATCTTTCTAGCTGCTCATTTCACACAATCTTTTTTGAATGCCTGCCAAACAATAGAACAAAGACATGCTCACTTATGATTTCTGCATTCTAACAAAATCATCAAAGGCCCAGAACAAACTTGGGGAATGAACTAGAACAGGGGTCTTCAAACTTGGCCCTTTTATGACTTCTGGACTTCAACTCCCAGAATTCCTCAGCCAGGCACGCTGGCTGAGGAATTCTGGGAGTTGAAGTCCAGAAGTCATAAAAGGGCCAAGTTTGAAGACCCCTGAACGAGGAGGAGTTTAACTATATACATTTAATTCAGGTTTCACTTTACAGGGGTGTCAAATGCATAAATTACTCACCGTCAATGGAAGGAAGCCAATTTCACTGCACCATAGTTGCTCTCTGAAGTTCCAGTGAAGGCAGAGAGACAAAACAACATATTCTTGTCGCTTCTAAGGATCTTTCAGAAACTTCATGAATCCAGGCAAACTGGTAGGTTGTTTTACAAGTCAGAACAGAAGCTGGTTTAAGCATTCTTCCAATAGCCACACTCAACACTTGTTGCCGGCAACCCAACCCCAGTGAGAAAGGGGAAAAAAAAATCCTTTGGAATTACACCTTGAATCCAGAGTAGGAGTCACAGAAAAGACTTAGTTCACCTGAATGCATTGTTCACCTGTGTTGAATGCATTGAAGAATGTCACCTGATGTTATTCAGCACAGGCAAAAAAAACCCACACCAAAAACCAAATAGAATCAAGATCACATGAAGTATTAATAACACTTTACAATGCCTTGGTAAGGCCACACTTGGAATACTGCATCCAGTTTTGGTCACCACGATGTAAAAAAGATGTTGAGACTCTAGAAAGAGTGCAGAGAAGGGCAACAAAGATGATTAGGGGACTGGAGGCTAAAGCATATCAGGAACGTTTGCTGGAATTGGGTATGTCTAGTTTAATGAAAAGAAGGACTAGGGGTGACATGATAGCAGTATTCCAATATCTCAGGGGTTGCCACAAAGAAGAGGGAGTCAGGTTATTCTCCAAGGCGCCTGAGGGCAGGACAAGAAGTAACGGATGGAAACTAGTCAAGGAGAGAAGCAACCTAGAACTAAGGAGAAACTTCCTGACAGTTAGAACAATTAACCAGTGGAACAACCTGCCTCCAGAAGCGGTGAATGCTCCAACACTGGAAGTTTTTAAGAAGAGACTGGACAGCCATTTGTCCAAAATGGTGTAGGGTTTCCTGCCTGAGCAGGGGGTTGGACTCGATGACCTCCAAGGTCCCTTCCAACTTTATTATTATTATTAAGACACCCCATGCTGTATTTTACCCTATCTCACAGTGCTTCCAAAACTAAGTAGCGACTGCAAGAAAACATCAGATTTTTTTCCCCCTGTCAAGAGTAGACAGCAAAGCTTCCCTCATCCAGAGTGTCACCTTGTAGAAGGAAACAGTCCTTGGCCTAGTTTACAGTGATGGCGAACCTTTTAGAGACCGAGTGCCCAAACCACAACCCAAAACCCACTTATTTATCGCAAAGTGCCAGGGCCGCATCAGCATTGTGGTGCCCTTCGGGGAGGGGGGCAGGGAGGCGCCTCTGAGTGCTGCTGCCTTTGGCATGCAAAAACCCGGGGGCGCAAAAATGGGCCACCACGTTGCAAGGTGCAAAAACGGCCGCCGCCGCACCACGGGGTGCAGATACAAGGCGCTGCACCACGCAAGAACGGGGCAGGGCTAGTGAGTATCACGCAGGCACTAGCCCCGCCCCATTTGCAGCTTGTGCGTGCTGGCAGCCCCGTGCATGCACGCACGCATGTAAAATGCTTCCCCCTCCCTTTTCTTGCAGCCCACCAATCGCCAATGGTTGGTGACCTCTGCTCTACCGCCTCTACTCAAGTTTGCTAATCGGCCGCTTCGTCTTTGTGTTGGGCTCCTGCTCCAGGCGGTGGGGGCGGCCTAATGGACCTGCTGCTGGCGGTGGTGGCGCGCGTGCCAAGAGAGAGGGCTCTGAGTGCCGCCTCTGGCACGCGTAGATTTTGGCACAGAGACTGGATTCACACCACTCACGTAAACCTAAAACTGACGTTACAAATCGGAATGTCTGTGTTCATGTCACATGTCAAGGTCCCTTCCAGCCCTATTATTATAAGTAGTCCTTGACTTACAATAATTCATTTAGGGACGGTTCGAAGTTACCACGCACTGAAAAAGGCGACTTAGAACCATTTTCACCCTTACAGCATCTCTGGGGGGGTCACGTGATCAAAATTCAGATCCTCATATTTACGACGGTTGCAGCATCCCGGGGGTGGTGGTTATGTGATCCCCTTTTGCGACCTTCCGACAAGCAAAGTCAATGAAGTAGCCAGATTCACTTAACAACGGTGTTGTTGCAGTGAATCGCTGCATAGGGATGCTGGCAAGAGAGGTCATAAAACAAGGCGAAATTCACAACTGTCTCGCTTAGCCACAGAAACTGGTCTCCATTCTGCTCGTCAATTGTGTCCTAAACAAACCATATCATGGCTTAGTGGGATACTTACGCATCATGCTAGATGTTGGCTGGCCTTCCTAAAACAACTCTTGAAGTTCATTTTTGTCCGATCTAATGTACTGTACGAACACACCCAGAATATCCAGGTAGTAAGATAGAAGAACTGGGTAGAGTTGATTTCTCCATCCCAAGGGTTAAAAATGGAATTCTTACCTCCTTCAATGTGATTTGACGGTGAGACTGCAGATCAAGGGATTGTACCTTATTTGTGTCGTCTTCTGGCTTTCAGTGGGAAGCTGGGACCATAACGGAAAAGGGAAATTGCTGACAAAGATGCTTGGGGGGATCAAACCATCTGCCCAATTTTTGTCAGTTAAAACAAAGGAGGTGTCATTGTCCCATCCACCCCAAATCTTACTATACTATCCCAAAAAGTTCAGAGTAGAGCAACTAAGATGATCCAAGGCCTGGAGACTAAAACATATAAACAACGGCTGCAGGAATTGGGTTTGGCTAGTATAAAGAAAAGAAGAAACAGGGGCGACATGATAGCAGTGTTCCAGTATTTGTGGGGCTGCCACAAACAAGAGGGGGGGGTCACGTTATTCTCCAAAGCACCAGAGGGCAGGACAAGAAGCAACGGATGGAAACTGATCAAAGAGAGAAGCAACCTGGAATTAAGGAGAAACTTCCTAACAGTGAGGACAATTAGCCAGTGGAACAGCTTGCCTTCAGAAGTTGTGGGTGCTCCATCACTGGAGATTTTTAAAGAAGAGATTGGACAACCATTTGTCTGGGATGCTATAGGGTTTCCTGCTTGAGCAGGGGGGTGGACTAGAAGACCTCCAAGGTCCCTTCCTATTCTATTCTATTCTATTCTATTCTATTCTATTCTATTCTATTCTATTCTATTCTATTCTATTCTATTCTATTCTAGTCTAGTCTAGTCTAGTCTAGTCTAGTCTAGTGTAGTCCATAATTCTATTCTATTCCATAATTCTATTCTATTCCATAATTCTATTCTATTCTATTCTATTCTATTCTATTCTATTCTATTCTATTCTATTCTATTCTATTCTATTCTATTCTATTCTATTCTATTCTATTCTATTCTATTCTAATTTTCTATTCTATTCTATTCGGATCCAATTTCATTTGGGCGCAGAAAGCCATCTGGAAATCAAGATCTGATTTTTCTAGGGCATCCATATCAAACTGAATCAAACTGAATTCGATCCAGATATTCGGAAGCATGCCCAGACTCACGATACCTTTGCTGATATCTGGATCAGTTTTGACGTGTGAAAAAGCCACAAAGGTATCATTTGAAAATATGGAACTGGTAGAATTTAAGAGCACGTGGAATGTATACATGTGGTCCTTGACTTACAACTGTTCAATAGTGACCGTTCAAAGTTTCAGCGGCATTGAAAAAAAGGGACTTATGACTGTTTTTAAGGCTTAGGACCATTGCAGCATCCCCATGGTCACGTGATTTACCTTCAGAGGCTTGGAAACTGGCATGTACTTACGACTGTTGCACTGTCCCGGGGTCATGTGATTGCCATCTGCAACCCTCTGACAGGCAAAGTCCACGGAGAAGCCAAATTCACTTAATTATCTTAACATCTGCAGTGATGCCCTGACTCATATTTATGATGGTTGCAGCGTCCCGGGTGTGTGTGTGTGTGTGTGTGTGTGTGTGTGACGCGATCCCCTTTTGCGACCTTCTCACAAGCAAAGTCAATGGGGGAGCCAGATCCACTTAGTAACAACCGGCTTACTAACGTCACAACTGTGGCGAGAAAGGTCGCAAAATGGGGCAAAACCCCCTTAACAACGGTCTCGCTTAGCAACCGAAACATTGTGGCTCAGTTGTGGCTCTAAGTCGAGGACTTACCTGTAGTAGACAGAACACCGTCTCTCTCTTACCAAAGGTGTGTGTGTGTGTGTGTGTGTGTGAGGAAACTTGAGTGAAGTTAAAAGAGGCGATAAGGAAGCAGATTGTATTTGGGGGCGGTGGGGAAGATTTACCGACATGACTCAAGAAATGACAGTTAGGCCAGGAGGTTGGAAGTAAATATGAATGTTTTAATGCACAGGACAACCTGTCAGGATACTGATAGTGACAATCACCCAAGGAGCCTTTTTGTTTGTTTGTTTGTTTGTTTGACACGCCATGTGTGTTGAATTTGTGTCACTCTTCTTTCTCGAGGTTGCTGTTACGCACTCAGTGGCTACTTCGAGGATGCTGGCTTTCCCAAAACGTAGGTCCTTCCGACTTCTTGCATGTTACCCAAGTCTCAGTCCCTCGGAGCAAAAACAAAAACAAAAAAAAAAAAAAAAACCAACCCAAAACCTAAGGTGGGTCACCAATTGCCCCCCTCCCCATGTACGGCTGGTTTCCACCACTTGTGGGCCCTCACTCCCCACCAGCTGAGTTGACTTCCTAGCTCTCCATTGAAGGATTTAGTTAGGAGAAACATGTTTGAAAAGGAGGACACCCTTCTTAAATAATCATTTGTTATTATTATTATTATTATTATTATTTTCTTTTAAAAAAAGAGAATCTAAAAACAAGGGGGGAGGGGGGAGGGATCTGGCTGGTCCCACCGCTGGCTGTGGTTTGTCTAGCTGATCTCCCCCTGTCCGTCAAATGGAAGGTTGACACATATGTCTTTCAGCCGGGGGGTGCCTGTGCTCCATCGTCCCTTGGTTAGCCGGCCCGGTCTTTCATCGTCCCTTGGAGTCGCCGTACATGTTGCGCAACAGAGAGACCATCTTCTCTTCACAGGCGATTTTGGCGTCTTTGAGGACGTTGTACCAGATCATGCCGGGAGATCGAATCTCCTCGCTACGGCAGAATAAGTAGGGCATGGTATCAGTCCGGCTCTGGATGTAGGCGCTGCGTAGCAAACTGGAACAGTGGCTACTGACTCTCTCCAGCCGTCGTAAGATGAGATGTGCTTTTCTAGAAGGAGGAGGAGGAGGAGGAGGGAGAAAAATCAACTTGAGACTCCGAGGAAGGCAAAGAGGAAGAGGAAGGGGAGAGAAACTGCCATTTTCAGTCACTGTTACGTTGGGGGAGAAACCGGGCGAATCCAGGGTAGCAAAACAATCAAGCTCAAAATAGGAAGGTGGAAAAATTCAAGGGTGCTGTTCTGCACCACTCTGATTGTATTTTTTAAAACAACAACAACAACAACCTAAGCACAACTGCTTATCAACCTCATCCAGAACTATTGATAGAAAAGAATATTTGTAGCTGAGGGATGAACTGTGGAGTCGGTGGCTTTCTTGCAGACCTTTCATGACCCAGCTTGGTAACATCATCAGTGTTAGAAGGGAATGGAGTTTGCTGAGGAGGAGGAGGAGGAGGAGGAGGAGGAGGAGGAGGAGGAGGAGGAGGAGGATTGTGGATTCCTTGATGTTCTCTAAGCTTGGTGATTTTCCTGCAGACGGTTCATTACCCAACTAGGTAACATCATCAGTGCTAGGAGGAGGAGGAGGAGGAGGGGTAGGAGGAGGAGGAAGAGGGCTGTGGATTCCTTGATGCTCCCTAAGCTTGGTAGTTTTCCCGCAGATGTTTCATCACCCAACTACTGTAGACAAAATCAGTGGATGAAACATTTGCAAAAAAAAAAAATCCACCAAGCTTTGAGAGCACCACGGACTTCATCCAGAATCACTGGAGCTTTGGAACTGCTCCGTGAAATCTCTCTTCATCCCCTTCATACAGCCACAAACATTTTGCTCTTTTTAATTTTTCCCATTAGGAAAGAAATAAGCAAAACCCACTGCTTTTACCCACACCAAAGGAGGATATTAAGAGGATTAAAGGCCTGGAGACGAAAACACATGAAGAATGGTTGTAGGAATTGGGTCTGTCTAGCTTAGTGAAAAGAAGGATGAAGGGTGACATGATAGCAGTGTTCCAGTATCTCAGGGGCTGCCCCAAAGAAGAGGGAGTCAAGCTATTCTCCAAAGCACCTGAAGGCAGGACAAGAAGCAACGGATGGAAACTAATCAAGGAGAGAAGCAACTTGGAACTAAGGAGAAACTTCCTAACAGTGAGGACAATTAAGCTTGCCTTCCAAAGTTGTGGGCGCTCCATCACTGGAGGCTTTTAAGAAGAAACTGGACAGCCACTTGTCTGAAATGTTATAGGGTTTCCTGCTTGAGCAGGGGGCTGGACTAGTAGACCTCCAAGGTCCCTTCCAACCCTATTATTCTATTATTCTGCTAGTTGGGGGAAAAAATACAGTAGAATTAAAATGAGTTGTGGCCTTGGAATTCTTCTGTCCAACCGGATTTCAACACAGCTGGATGCATTTTTGAATGATGAGCCATCTCACCCAACATAGCTTTTTGAACCAGTCTGTTTCCCCCAACGCTACAATCTCTGATGATAGCCTTTTGGGTGTGGCACATGGGAACCAGCCATCAGCCAGTTGGCTGGGAGAAGCAGCCGGAAAATTAGCAGCGGCATCTTACAAATCGGAACAAATCTGTAGGGAAGGTACAGATTCCTAAGGACAAATCCCCTTCCAGCCAAAAAAAAAAAACAGATTAGTGCGGGATATTTAGGCCAAGCTGCCGATGTGAGTCAGTTGTGTGAAAAGGTTAATGAAGTCATGTCTAAAGGGTAGACTTATCTTTGGCTGACATCTTCCCCTGAGGAAGAGGGAAACAAAGGAAGGGAAAGCTGGGAAGAGGAAGTCAAAAAGAAAAAGAAAAAAAAGAGGGGAGAGGTACCTCCCAGGGCAGGATAAATTCAAAGGGCAGCCAGTTGGATGTCATAAATCAAGAGGCTGGGTCCTCTCCAAGCTCTCCCTACGGAGGAGGTCGGGCGTTTGTCCAAATCTGGAGATGAAATTGGCCCGAACGTCTGACCTTGACCTTCTACCGGCTCTGCTCCCAAAAAAAAAAAAGGGAAATTTGAAAAAAAAAAAGGAGAGACGCTAATGAAGTTGTTAAAAAAAAAAAAAAAGGCAGGTCAGGGAAGGAAGGTCAAACGAGGGAGTCACACAGCCGTCCCGCTGCTGCCTACGCATAACCTCCCAAGTTAGGCCACCTCCGTTCCACCTTGTCGATTGGGAGGCTTCTCTGATGATGAAGGGAGAGTTAGGAGCCAGGCTCCGGGTTCCCAGTTTGCGATGAAAGGAACGAGGGAACGGATAAACCCAACCCCGTGGATCGAGTCGAGGTCCAGTCCTGGCATCGCTGAGTCAAAGCAAACAAATAAACTTTAGAATTAGATAGAACAGAACAGAACAGAATAGAGCTGGAAGGGACCTTGGAGGTCTTCTAGTCCAGCCCCCCTCTCAAGCAGGAGAACCTATACCATCTCAAGACAAGTGACTGTCTAGTCCCTTCTTAAAAACCTCCAGTGATGGAGTACCCACCATTTCTGGGGGCAAGCTGTTCCACCCTACTAGGTAACATCAGCAGTGCTAAAAGGGAGTGAGGTTTAGGAGGAGGAGGAGGGAGGAGGAGGAGGAGGAGGAGGAGGAGGAGGAGGAGGAGGAGGAGGAGGAGGAGGAATAATGTGGGGTGCTTCACACTCTAAGCTTGATGGTTTTCTTGCAGATGTTTTACAACCCAACTAGGTAACATCATCAGTACCTTGATGATGTTCCTTAGTTGGGTCATGAAACATCTACGAGAAGACAACCAAACTCAGGAGGGAAAGACTCTCTGGAATCTCCCAAGTAGTTTGAATTTCTCAACCTTTATGAGGAGTGGAAAGGTCAGGAGCTCACTTACCCTGGTGGCATTTTAGCTAGTCCTAAGAACGGTACGGAAGACCGGAGGAATTCAGTCTCGGGGGAGAAGGATTACCTGGGGCCGAGCTCATCCTCGCTACGCCAGACAAAGTCCCCAAACTTCTCGTAGTGGGAGTTGTAGTGATGCTGGACCCGGGAAAGCATGGAAGCAGAGACCTCCATAAGGGTGTTGTAGGCGGTCTGTTGCTCCTTCCCACTGGTGTAGCCATTGTACAAGTTGTAGATCTTATCTGCTATCTCTGGAAAGCAAGCAGAGAGGAAACAGCTGAGCGGGGGAACCATGGAGTAGAACATCACACCACGATCAGTTACTCTTTCTATGGTTCTCCTATTCCCCACAGCAGCTGAAGGCAGAAGGAGAAGCAACGGATGGAAACTAACCAAGGAGAGAAGCAACCTAGAACTAAGGAGAAACTTCCATTTTCTATTCTATTCTATTCTATTCTATTCTATTCTATTCTATTCTATTCTATTCTATTCTATTCTATTCTATTCTATTCTATTCTATTCTATTCCATTCCATTCCATTCCATTCCATTCCATTCCATTCCATTCCATTCCATTCCATTCCATTCCATTCCATTCTATTCTATTCTTTATTCTATTCTATTCTATTCTATTCCCTATTCTATTCCCTATTCTATTCTATTCTTTCTTATTCTATTCTATTCTATTCTATTCTATTCTATTCTATTCTATTCTTTATTCTATTCTATTCTATTCCTATTCCTATTCCTATTCCTATTCCTATTCCTATTCCTATTCCTATTCCTATTCCTATTCCTATTCCTATTCCTATTCCTATTCCTATTCCTATTCCTATTCTATTCTATTCTATTCTATTCTATTCTATTCTATTCTATTCTATTCTATTCTATTCTATTCTATTCTAATTCTATTCTATTCTTTATTCTATTCTATTCTATTCTATTCTAATTCTATTCTATTCTATTCTATTCTATTCTATTCTATTCTATTCTATTCTATTCTATTCTATTCTATTCTATTCTATTCTGTATTTCTATTCTGTATTTCTATTCTACTCTACTTCTATTCTATTCTATTCTATCTCTATGTTCTATTCTATTCTATTCTGTATTTCTATTCTGTATTTCTATTCTACTCTACTATTCTATTCTATTCTATTCTATTCTATTCTATTCTATTCTATTCTATTCTATCTCTATGTTCTATTCTATTCTATTCTGTATTTCTATTCTATTCTATTCTATTCTATTCTATTCTATTCTATTCTATTCTATTCTATTCTATCTCTATGTTCTATTCTATTCTATTCTGTATTTCTATTCTGTATTTCTATTCTACTCTACTTCTATTCTATTCTATTCTATCTCTATGTTCTATTCTATTCTATTCTGTATTTCTATTCTGTATTTCTATTCTACTCTACTATTCTATTCTATTCTATTCTATTCTATTCTATTCTATTCTATTCTATTCTATTCTATTCTATTCTATCTCTATGTTCTATTCTATTCTATTCTGTATTTCTATTCTGTATTTCTATTCTACTCTACTTCTATTCTATTCTATTCTATCTCTATGTTCTATTCTATTCTATTCTGTATTTCTATTCTGTATTTCTATTCTACTATTCTATTCTATTCTATTCTATTCTATTCTATTCTATTCTATTCTATTCTATTCTATCTCTATGTTCTATTCTATTCTATTCTGTATTTCTATTCTGTATTTCTACTCTACTTCTATTCTATTCTATTCATAACAACAATAATAATAACAACAATAATAATGATGATGATGATGATGATAATAATGTTTTGCATTAGAGATTGGAATGTCTCAGCTGTGTTTACTTGGTTGGGTTCCTCCGTCGGAATTTTGACACTCCTGCTTGAACAGGGGGTTGGACTAGAAGACCTCCAAGGTCCCTTCCAACTCTCTTATTCTGTTATATTCTCTTCAACTGAGTCCAATTGATCAGATTTTATTTTATTTTTATTTTTTTAATCCCTTCTATTAAAGAAAAAGAAACACGGAGAAATGCCAAGGCACCAGATGAAAGCTAGCTGTTTCATGTACAAAGCGGCCGAGGGATTGCTACTTATCCATTCTCCCGGTTGCTAAGAATCCTGGGGGGGTTGACGTCCACACACACACATCTTAAAGTTGTCCGATTTGGGGGAAAATTGCTCCAGAAATGTTTCAGCGTGGCTACGTAAGAAAGTCCGGAAATTCGGGCAAAATCAAGATGCCGTTAGGAGCCCTTTGGAAGCCAGATTCTGTTAACAAAACCTTTACCTTCTGCTTTGCTGTCGTCCACCAGCGGACAGGCCGTTCTTAGCGTGATGGTGCTGAGTTCGGAGTGCCTCCCACGAGTGTCTACAGCGTAGAGGGTGAATCTGGAAAAGAAGATACCCATCAGGGAGGAATAAAGAGCTGGAGGAACACTTAATTTCTTGAGGGCTCTTTCAGCATCAAGCAGAGGAAGAGGCTTCATTCAGAGGAGATATGAGCATGGGAGGTCACGATCTGGCCTTCACCCTGCTCCATTGTTTCACGTCCTAGACCACGGCTCAAGGGCGGAAAGGGGAAAAAACATATGTTAACGCCACGTAAAAATAAGGACAAAGACCAAGCGTGCTTAGGAAGAGTTTATGGTGTGAAAAGACAAGGTCTCTGGCTGAACGGGATAGAATTGGGGGGCCAGATCGGTTCCTAGGCTTTTCCTGGGGATAATATCTATCTATCCGCCCATCCGTCCATCCATCAACCGTTTCCCCCTTCTTCTTCTTCCATCTGATGTAGAGCAATGGAGAAAAATGTGGGGGGGGGGGAGGAGGAGGAGGAGGAGATAGATGAGAAGGAGAAAGAGAAGGAGAAAATAGATAAGGAGAAAAAGGAGATAGATGAGGAGGAGAAAGAAAAGGAGGAAGAGGAGGAGATAGGGAATAATAGCTGATCCTAATGACTGTCTTCTCCTTCTGGGGGAATTGTGAGTGGGCTGAACATTTAGGCCCATCTCTCTGTCTCTCTGTGTCTCTGTCTCTCTCTGTCTCTGTCTCTGTCTCTCTCTCTCCTCTTTCTCTCTCTCTCTATTTTCTCTCTCCCTCCCTCTCCCTCTTTCCTCTCTCTCTCTCTTCTCTCTCCCCTTTTTTTCTCCCCCCCTCTCTTCTCTCTCTCTCTCTGTTTCTCTGTCTCTTTCTCTCTGTCTCTTTCTTCTTCTCTTTCACTCTGTGTACGTGTGTCTGTGCTTGGGTGTGCACAAGAGAGAAAATCGTGCAATCTCTGTGAAATATCCAGTGGTTAATCTTCTCCAAATTTCAGTTCAGCTTTCTAACAACAAGGGACATTTAATTGTATACTCCTTACCTACTCTGTAGGGGGGGGGAAATGCCTCTTTTCTAGCCACTGTGATACAAAATAGATATTTATACAACTATTATTCACCAAAGCCACAAGAATGCATTTCCTCCTATGAATGGCAGCTTGGCACAATTAGGAAACAGTAAATCAACAAATCAAGCATGCCGAGCGAGTGTCTGTCTGTCTGTCTATCATGTCTCTCTGTCTGATTCTATCTGTCTGTCTCTATCCATCTATCATCTACGTCTGTCTGTCTGTCTGTCTGTCTATCTATCATCTCTCTGTCTGACTCTGTCTGTCTGTCTGTCTGTCTATCTATATCTATCTATCTATCTATCTATCTATCTATCTATCTATCTATCTATCTATCTATCTATCTATCTATCTATCTATCTATCTATCTATCTATCTATCTATCTATCATCTCTGTCTGTCTGTCTGTCTGTCTATCATGTCTGTCTGATTCTATCTGTCTGTCTCTATCTATCAATCATCTATGTCTGTCTGTCTGTCTGTCTGTCTGTCATCTCTCTGGCTGACTCTGTCTGTCTGTCTGTCTATATCTATCTATCTATCTATCTATCTATCATCTATCTATCTATCTATCTATCTATCTATCTATCTATCTATCTATTTATCTATCTATCATCTCTGTCTGTCTGTCTGTCTGTCTGTCTATCATGTCTCTCTGTCTGATTCTATCTGTCTCTATCTATCAATCATCTATGTCTGTCTGTCTGTCTGTCTGTCTATCATCTCTCTGGCTGACTCTGTCTGTCTGTCTGTCTGTCTGTCTATCTATCTATCTATCTATCTATCTATCTATCTATCTATCTATCTATCTATCTATCTATCTATCTATCTATCTATCTATCTATCTATCTATCTATCTATCTATCTATCATCTCTGTCTGTCTGTCTGTCTGTCCATCTATCATTTCTGTCTGTCTGTCTGTCTGTCTATCTATCTATCTATCTATCCCTCATCTCTCTCGAATGAAAGTAAAATCTACGTGTCCCAGGATAATGTCGTAGGATCCAATCTGAGTCAGTCACCGAAATCAGAGATTTTGTCTTCCCAGTTTTTGGACTCTTGCTGGATCCCATCTTCAGGGGATTTCTGCCTAGCAGAAGAGAAGCAGAAGTCCGAAAGCTTGGAAGACAAAAAAACCTTCCAGTCCCGGTGACTGACCCAGATTGGATCCTGCAACATTATCCTGGGACACGTAGATTCGCCTTCCTCCGTAATCGGTTCCCACTTTGCAACCCAACTGCTTCCTACAATTTGAGCGCTGGCAGGGATTTCAAAATTACTTCTCGGCTATCTGAATCCGTGCTAAAGTGCAAAGCTGTGTTAGGAGGATGAGAAAGGAGAAGACAGGGTTGCTATCGAACCACCCCAGTCTAGAAGAACTTAAAAAAGTTAGGAATGGTCCCCAAACCACGACAAATAGCCTTCCCAGCAACTGTAGAGTTTTAAAAGCAGATGGCTAGAGCCGATTCCTGGTCGCTTTAACCTTCTGCTAACTTTTTCCAGCCATATGCTCGCAGTAAATAAAAGTTGTGACCTGCCCAGAATTTGTAAAGCAGGGTCCAGTTTATTTTATTTATTTTAAACTGGAACAAGCCAAAACATGTGATAGGCGTAGCCCCCCCACACACACAAAAAAAAAGCTACAAAGGAAACTGGAGTCGGGGCAATGTGTTGGCTCACGATTGTAATGCTCGCTCGTCAAAGTTCTCCGCTCCCTTTTCCTTTCAGTAGTGGCGGGAGCCCCACGGATTGCACAATTAAGGCTTGGCGAGCCGTCCACCCAAGCGTGAGGGTGCTCACGAGGGGGAAGCCAACACACTTTCCAGCTGAGCTGAGACCAGCCCGAAGACGGCAAAACAAATGGCCAATGCATATGTCAACAAGTATTAGAAGTTCTGAGACTTGGATGGGAACCCGTTCCCCTCTTCAAGCATTGAGCACTTAAATTATTAGTAGTAGAAACTACACAAAGAGGATTAATGCCATTTTGGCAAGCCAAAACAATACATCCCTCCTTTTCTCTCCCTCCCTCTGTCTCTCTCTCTCTCTCCCTCTCTCTTTCTTCTCTCTCTCTCTCTCTCTCTCTCTCTCTGTGCGTTCCATTATTTGGGGCATGTTAAAGTCCACAAATGATAAGCGGAGGAAGAACTATGATTAGATAATGCCCTCCAGACAAATCTTCCCCAGTGTATAAAATCTTCCTCACTGTACCCATCACAAACCTTTAAGGATTAGTAGGGAAGGAGAAGTGAAGGTTAAAATAGCCGCCTCCATAACGTTGCATCAAACTTAGTAGCTACGGAAATATCCAGCAAAACATCTCAAGGAACATCTCAACTAAGATGATCAAAGGCCTGGAGACTAAAACATACGAAGAACAGCTGCAGGACTTGGGTTTGGCTAGTCTAAGGAAAAGAAGAAATAGGGGAGACATGATAGCAGTGTTCCAGTATTTGAGGGGCTGCCACAAAGAAGAGGGGGTCAGGTTGTTCACCAGAGCACCAGAGAGAAGGACGAGAAACAATGGTTGGAAACTCATCAAAGAGAGAAGCAACCTGGAATTAAGGAGAAACTTCCTGACAGTGAGGACAATCAACCAGTGGAACAGCTTGCCACCAGAAATCGTGGGCACTCCATCACTGGAGATTTTTAAAAAGAGACTAGACAATCACCTGTCTGAGATGGTATAGGTTCTCCTGCTTGAGCAGGGGACTGGACTAGAAGACCTCCAAGGTCCCTTCCAGCTCTATTCTATTCTAAGGCACATTTAGAATTGCGTGGAGTTGTGTCAGTTGCCCAATTCCTTCCAACTTGAAGCAGAGAATACATTTTGCCAGACTTCTCCAGAAGACCAATCTATGGGGGTGCAAAACAGGCCGTGCAACGGGGACATTTCTGTATGTCAACATCTTCACGCTTTTAGGTGGCCCGGTGTCTCCTCTAACCATGGAAAGTGCAGAGATCTCCTTTTGCAAAGTGACAGGCCTGGCCCTGACATTTGAAAATGCAAAACCATTAGCTCTACCGCTCCAAATTTAGGATGAGATATAGTTTACATTCTGCACAGTCCCTCGCTGGCATGTCCTGGGTTCCGAAGGTCAATTGTAAATGAGTCCACCACATCAAAAGATTTATAACAGTCCCAATCACCCATCTGGGCAGCCTTAAACCCTGGAGGGAAATTCTTGGGTTGACTTTTGGTGCAATCTTTGGGTTCCACAACAAACGAGATGTTGTCTGTGGATCCAAATGGCCTTTTTCCCTGGAGGGGGGATGAGTTGCTTCAGACTCAACCGACACGGGAGGGTTCCTATTTATACAAATATTTGAAATGGTTTTTAAGAGTTTGCAAGCCTTAGAAATCAGACCAGACAGAGAGAGAGAGAAAAAAAAAGAGAGAGAATCCTGCAGGGAAATGTGATTCCACAAAAAAATATGTGCTGCCTCTGACCGAGAAAACATCCCTTTGCGGGAGCGCCACAAAACACAAAACAAGAACAAAACGCAAAAGCCAAGAACAAGTTACATGGTTAGATGGGGAAAGGAATGTGGGACTTTTGATGCTTCCAGGAGAATACCAAGTTACCCCAGACCTCCTCGGGTTCACAGTGAACTTGTCAGGGGAGACATATTTGAGGGGCTGTCACGGGAGGGGAGGAGGGGGTTCAACCTATTCTCCAAAGCACCTGAAGGCCAGACAAGGAATAACAGATGGAAACTGATCAAGGAGAGAAGCAACCTAGAAATAAGAAGAAAATTTCTGACAGTGAGAACAATCAACCAGTGGAACAGGAGTTGCCTTCAGAAGTTGTGAGATGTTGTTCATCACTGGAAACTTTCAAGAAGAGACTGGACTGGCATCTGTCAGAAATGGTGTAGGGTCTCCTGCTTGGGC